>JAVIAB010000047.1:26958612-27098612 GCA_032433765.1 Megaustenia siamemsis
AAAAATTCAAATAAGATTTGCAAACACAAATGGGTCGTACAGTTACAAAAATATAAATATATATAAGAAAATAAAATTTGTGTGCAAATGTGCATTTGTTCCAATAACATCTGCTGAGGTATATTGTCTACATACCTATATATTTATTTCACTTCTTAAATTAAATAAAATAAGTGCCAAAATGACCATTAGAAGCAAATGAAAGTTCTGCACAAAGAGTAAAAAAAAACACTCTCATAGTGTATGAGAGAAGGTACTAAAGTAGAAGACGAGACAAAGGATTCATTGCCACAGGAATTTCAAAATGAACCAAAGCATGAGCAGAAAACAGAACTGAAGATGATCAAGAGTGTGTAATCAGTAAGTTAGAAAAATTACGATGTACATAGTCTTTCAAACATCAAATTTATTAATTCTTTTAAAAATTCTACATTTTAGACGTAGGGATGTTGAGGTCCAAGAAAGAAGCACAAGAAAATAAAATTCAGTAGTTTGGTAAAAATATAAGTGTCTTATGCTGGATGTTACTTTGCTGAACAGCTTCTCTCAAGGCTGAATATGCCAATATTGGATAGAGAGATCCATCTGCAGAACAAACAAGATATATTTGTGGTACCTGGTCTTGTCTCCTTTCTTATGCACCTTTTGTCTTCTGAATTTGATATCAGCACTGTCTCAAAAGTTGCTTTCGCCATTCTTTATTTTTTTTTCTCCAGCCAGATTTTCCCACTTTCTTTCACTGATTCCCTCAGAGAAACCCTGCAAACATCTTTATATCTCAGCACTGGTCCGCCCTCTGGTCTCTTTCTATCCTTAAGTTCACCATACAGTATTTATCTGGGAATACAAATGTTTGCCATTCTTCCTACATGACACAGCCATCTTAGTCTAAGACTCCTAAGTGTTGCCATGATGGATGGGAGTTTGGATCGTTGTAAGACATTAGAGTTAGTTACTTTGTCCTGCCATTTAATGTTCATAATTTTTCTAAAACAAAACACATGAAAGATATTTAACCTTTTCTCCTGCCCTGCATAGGTTGTCCAAGTTTCTGATCCATATAGAAGTGTACTAATCGCACAACTTTGATAAACTTGAATTTTAGTCCTGTTAATTTGGTGACGGCCCATGCTCTATCCAAAGTTTACCAAATGTGGAAGATGCCTTTACGATTCAGGAATTTATTTCTTCTTCAAGGGAGACAGTAGTTGTGATTATAGAACGGAGATAGGTGAACTTTCTCACAAATTCAAGGAGTGTGTTATTAAATGATATTGCTGTGGGACTGACTACACCTTGTTGAAGCATCAGTCTTCTGTGTACTTATTGACAGTGAGAATAAATCACATCACCTAGCTAGACTGTCAACCAATGACTGCAGGACGGATTCATTGTGAGTAACCTGTGCTGCATCATCACCAAACAGAAGCTCCTTGATTAGGGTCTCAGTTGTTTTAAATTTTGACCTCTGACATACTAGATTGAATAAGGAGCTGTCAGATCTTGTCCGGATGTAGATGTCTCCAGAGACAGTTTCAAACACATTTTGTAGAAGGCCAGCGAAAAATATTCTGAATACAGTAGGGGCACGGACTATAATAACAAAATTATTACACACTGATAAATGATAAACAATTACTTTGAAAAATAAAGTTCAGGGCAACAAAAAAAATCATGCTCTGAAATGTACACATAAAAAAAAGACAAAAATGGATACATGTCAAAACAAACCTAAATAATGTGCCAAGAATTGTATGGTGGAGGTTTTCCCTGTTCCTGTTTCTCCTGATAGCAACACTGGTTCATTTCGACTAACAGCAACAGCTACTTTTTCAAGGAGAACTAGCGATGAGCGTGTGTAGGAAAATGTAGGAGCTGATCTACTGCAATTGAAGAATATGAAAATTAAATGTAAATAAATAAGTCAATGCAAAAACTAAAAAGAAAAAATAATTCAAAATACAAACAGGAGTGGCCCAAATATTATGCACTGGATTAAGATTTTTTTTTGTTAAAATACTAAATTAATAACATTAGTGCATAGACCATGAGTCTTGACAAAGTGCATGATTTAACCTAGAGTACGATGCCGTAGTAAAAGTTAAGACATCATATTACCGTGTTCAAACATTACCCCTCTCCATGTACCTTCCAATGACCTTTGAGCGTTTGTTTCCATTGTTCTTAGATCTTCCCCCCCCCCCCCCAATCATTTTGTGGGATACGATCTCATATAATGTGAAAAAAATTTGTCAATTTTCAAGAAATTTGTCCAATTTTTAATTTTTCTGCTTTGACCAGGGAATTTTCCTTGGTCTTCGGCAGACATCAAACGACCCTTTGTAACTCAGGAAACACAGCAAATATTGCTATGATGTAGCTGAACATATTGAGCGACTTAAAGCGACTGTACCAATAGACATTGTAACACTTCCGATCCCTGCGGTCAAATTCAGGTCATAAATCAACTTGAGACAGGAAGTTCCCCATGTCTGTCCTAGTGTGAACACACATCTGTGTGTTAAAAAGTTCAAAGAAAACCCTACTTTGTTTAGCTCCTAAAGTTACAATAAAGTAATAGTAATTTTTACTACGGTTTCATAAACATGTTGGCCACAGATAAGTATTGCATTTATGGGTTAAAAACTTACTTAGAAAGACTAGGAATTCTCTGATTCTTCCTCTGCAGTTTAGTTCTCCCAATTTCCAGGAAACTCAAGGACTCTCTAAGAGAAGGCTTGTATTCAGTGCAGAAATACTTTGACTGAAATAAATAATAGTAGTAATTGTTACTAGCAATCTCAATCAATCAATGAATTCATTATCTTGGGAAAAATAAGTCAGCACAATACATATCTTTATTCCTTGGAGCAAATATTTGAGTTGTTATTTACTACATTAAAAACTAGTCTAGATGTAATATTTCTCATTGAAACAAATCTTAAACACTTACTCATTTTTGTACAATTATCTACAGGCCAATACACCAGGTACCACCTAAGCTAAAAGTCATAACTGGCAATCTGTGTCAGGATCAAAGAGAATAGTTAATATTCTACCACATAATCATGCAATGGCCCTGGTAACAGAGGCTAACCAGTTGAGCCAATAGAGTTTGTCAAACTACTATCTAGAAATACCATGTTGAAGATGTATGTGATGGGACATATATCACTGCTTACTGCAAACCACAACATACAATACCTATGCTCAATTATCTTCCATCTAAAGGCATACAATAAAGAGAAATAGTCACTAAACAATGCAATTATACATTTTGAACTAGAAAACAACAGGCAATATTTTGAATATTTGTTCACAAAAGCACAAATATACTTATTTTTATAACTGTAACTTATCCCTGCTGTCTGTAAATTATATCGCACACAAGTTCAGTAAAAATTTATTATTACATATATTGACTACAAGAAAATTAAATATTACATGCAAGGACACAACTGACTGAAGAGTAAGAGAGTTTTTTTTAAAGGAAGTAGCATGGTTGAGCACTTTTCATAAAATTAAACAAATTATAGTGCATAGAGATAGATTAAAGACATCACATGACAAGTGACGTATCTTTATTTGGTGTAATTAGTAGTCTGCTGTGTGCTAGATTAGCTTTGCTACATGATCACTCCAGGCATGAACAAAGACTAAGTTACATCGATCAGTTCCTGCAATCCCAGATAAGTGCAGTGATTATTACACATATCAGTTCAAGCAGTCTCCAGATAAGTAAAGCCACAAATTGATTTTGAGAATGTAACGTTTGCCATCTTGATCATTATTCATCATGCTTTGTTAAAATGGGCAAACTATAAATAAACAGCATAGAAGAGATTTTTAAATGTAAAAACATGTCCAAATATCTCTTGTTATAGCAAATTTCAAATCAAACACCTTACCCTATCTTCAGTGATGTTTAATTTTGCCCCAATAGCAGAAGCAAGTGACAGTCTCGTTGATTGTTTGGCAATACATGTTACAAAGCAGTCCACAGCTTCCAAAAACACACTGAGACCTTGAGATGACTGCGTATGATCAAAGTCTGTGTTGGATCGGTTACACCAGGTCATTAAATCTCTAAAACAGAGCAAAAAAAACAAATGTGCATATGATATTCTCATTTGCAAATTTAAAACAATATAATAATATAGTTATTTCCACACTGCACATGCAGACTTCATTATCCAAATCATATTCAGCTATATAGAGTCCATTGTTGGATGCATTCCCATCTCTATTAATCTATGTGCTAAATATTTTTCACCCAAACACCATTGTTAGCAAGATGGTTTTAGCACAGTCAAACAAGCAAAATGTATGTCCGTATGCCTATATATATATCTATATATATATATATATGGTCTTTGGTAAAGCTGCTACCACCTTCGCCTGTCTTTCTAGGCATGTCTGGCAAAACAACAAACTGACAATTAAAACAAAGGTCGCAGTTTACAATGCCTGCATAATCAGTATTATCCTGTATGGCAGCGAATCTTGGACAATTTATACAAAGCAAGAGACAACGTATGTACACTGTATGAAAGATGACCGCATACCAAAAGATATATTCTGTGGACAACTGGAAGATGGCAAAAGGACTAGGAGGTGTCCGAAACTTCGATTTGTAGACATGTGTAAACGTGACATGAAGACACTGAACGTAAACACAGCAGCCTGGGAAGAAATAGCTGCAGACCACAATCTTTGGAAATACTCTAAAGCTCCAACTCAAAGAAGAAACATGGATGGAAATTTGGCTACGATACACTACAGTTGGTTACTTTGTCCTGCCATTTAAGTTCATAATCTTTTGAAGGCAATGCACATGAAAGCTGATTAACATTTTCTTCAGCCCTGCACAGGTAGTCCAAGTTTCCAATTCTTATAGAAGTGAAGAAAGCACACAATTTGGTAAATTTGAATCTTAGTCCTGAGTGTTAGTTTGGTGTCGGCCCATGTTATATTTTTAAGTTTACCAAATGTTGAAGCTGCCTTTCCGATTCGGAAACCGGGTGGAACTGATATTACTGTTTGCTTGCTATGCCTGGGGTGTCCGGTTAGCGCAATCGATAGGCGGTTGGCTTACCACGGCAACAGCCGGGGTTCGTTCCCTGGCGAGGACACCTGGGTTTTACTAATTCCCTAAAAATTAGTGGGAGCCGCGATAGCTCAGTGGTTAGTGAACTGGACTACTACGGACAAGGGGTAGGGTTCGATCCCAACCGACGGCTCCGGGTTCACCCAGCCTTAAATGGGTACCAGATTTTTTCTGGGAAAGTAAAAGCAGCACGGGCGTAATACCGACCACATTACCCCAAAAGTCATGTGCTGAAGGTCTGTAAAATATAGGGTCACTAACACCATATTTCCCTATACGCCACTTGGCGTGACGGGGGGTACTTTACTTTACTTTTGCTATGCCTGGGTGGCTAATATGGAGATAGTGCTTTGCCCACAATTCACTACCCTCCTCTCAGTTCCTCTTTGAAGCGTCCCTAAGGAGGAACGAGGTCCAAACTACCTATGTTTCTTCATTGCAGCCAGGTTGACTTCAAAGATACCAATGTACTCTCATTTTGTTTTGGACCTCCTCATTTGTAACATTGTCTAAGCAGCCGATACAGAAAATGTTTCTATAGCATCTCATTCCAAAAACAATCCTTGGATTAAAAAAAAAAATTGTTTGTTTCATTTTGTTATAATTTCTATATCTACTGGAACCATCTGTTGTATTTTTTCTTTACATAAGTTTTCTACTTAAACACACATCCAATCAATTTATACTTCATATAATCTATTATTATTATTTTACGACCTTTGGAGAGGTGTGCGCGGCCATGCGGCTAAAACCACTGTTCCGCTAGCTGAAAAGCCGGTGCACGGTGTTCGAAGTCCACGGTAGACAGAAAGGATTTTTTCTATCGGGGGTGAAATAAAACTCATGAGTCTCACACGTCGTGGCGACTGCTTGACCAAGCGGCCTTTATCCCTCTGGTTCTATCATTGCCCCCCAACATACACCAGCAATGGTACTATGCGTCATAAAGATAGTTGTTTTTAAGACCTTTGGAGTTTTAATAGACAGCAGCAAGTAATCAGGATTTATCAGTAGTTTGGCAATACACTAGTGCCCCAAAATGAATGCTGTCTCACTTAGCAGCCTGTGGTGACCGAATCTACCAATATTGAATAGATAAACCAAATGACAGAATGAATAAGATCCGCTCGTGGTGCCTGACTTTATCTCCCCTCTTTGGTGCCTTTTCTCTTCTGACTTCATCACCAGATGATGAGAATGTATATGATACAAAATAAAACTCTCAATAAGTTAGTAAACATTAAAATTATCACCCTGCATCACACCAGAAACAACATAAATAAAAAATATAACATTAACCTTGTAGAGATTTGCCTTCCTCCAACTGAGATGAACTTTCCATGCATGTGTGATTCTGTGTGTTGATTTATTTCACCTACATCATGTTTGCCAGCAGACAACATGAAGTAGATATCCAAGAGTTTATCACATACTGGCACTAGAGCTGGAAACTTCACAGCTATAACCTGTTTAAGGCAAACAAACATGCATGGGTCTGAACAATGATACTTTGCAAATATTTACTCCGACTTAGATTATCTAATGGTATTTCATTGTCAGGAGGGATGGGAATTATCTTAAACTATATCTGTAACAGCAATATGTATATTAACCTGAAGACCTGATTACCTACATAGCACAGGACATTAAGGATGCTCTACAAGAAAAAAGACACAAATTGACAGTGTGGGAAAAGGATTAAAGAACAAGCTTCTCAAGCTTATCCAAGGCCATATATTAAACTAGATATCTCAATACCTACAGGACAGAACGGCCAGAGTACAAGTACAAGGAAAACTAAGTAAGAAAACCAAAATTAACAAGGTGTTCAACACCACAAGGCAAAGTACTATCCCCAATGCTTTTTCTAATCTTCATAAATGAAATCGCATAGGACATTCCACCCAGAATACACACTGCAATGTACACAGCGACCTGGCAGTATGGGCATGAAAAGAATCTATGTCACTGGTCAGCTTCAGAATGCAGGATGCCCTAGGAAAACATGAAAGATAGATGAACACCTGGCTGCTACCCATTAATGAAAAAAAAACCACTTACACAATTTTCAGCCTTTCAAGAAACTCTACCAATTGGAAAATAAAAGACCACATGCTTCCTATTGACCAAAACACAACATATCTTGGCGTCACCATGGATCGCACGATGACATGGATAAATCAGATAGACAAAGCAAACAAAAGAGCCAGAGGACTAACAGATAAATATAAAGAAATTAGCAGGAATGGACTGGGGAGCAGACAGCAATATCTTGGAATGACTAGACACAGGAAGAGTAAGACCAGTTCTAGAGTACGGAGTCACAGCCTGGGCTACAGCTTAGCCAAATTAACAGAACACAAAACCAGGCTGCCCGTACCATCACTGATGCTATGAAATCTACACCTATAGACTCTTGTCTAGAATCTGTAACAGGTCTGAAACCTCTGGAAGATAAACGGAAAACTAAAGTAATAGAACTAGTGGAGAAATACAAAATGCTCCCTAACCACCCCATGCACCAAAGAATAACCAGCTCTGGAAAAGGAAGACTAATGAGGAGCAACTTCATGACAATTTCCAAAGAACTGAAAACTAGCGATTCAGTACTGTCCCAAACAATGCCAAAACCCATATGGCCTAGGCCAATTGTGCAATAACTTCCAGAGAGTGGTCATCCAGTGGATATCATCACACTGTAATATACAAGGAAATTAATGTGCAGACAGACTAGCTAAGGAGGGAGGGAGATTACCATAAGAAAACCATCTGGTCAGCTACGATGAAGCCAAACCATAATCAAAGGCCAGTTATCATGAAAAATGGAAAGTAGAACACCCAAACTATAACGAGAGGGACGGATGCCTCCAACTATCAAGGAGGGATAAAGCTTCGCCTACGCACTGGCCACAACAGAATGAGAAAACTTATGTTCACAAAACTCAAAGTAGGGGCTACCAGTCAATGCCACTGTACCCTAGATATCATGACAACAAAACATACTTCTACAGGATTGCTCCCAGTACACAGGCCTGAGGAAGTCAATGTGGCCCACACCCACCTCCCTGTAAGAGAAACTCTACGGGGCAATCGAATCACTGAAACAGATAGCTGACTTCATAAGACAGTCTAGAGTCCTAGTTTGAATGAACCAAATTTGCAGAAGATGAAGAATGTTAATCTGTACCATCAATCAAGTAAATAGATAAAATATAGCATATGGCAAATTACTTGATAACCTAAAACTTTTTGCTTAAAAGAGCAGCCTTTTTTTGCCTACTCTTTTCAATTTGTAACTGTCAAGGGATCGGAGCTCTAACATGTGCAGAAGGCACATGGGACATATTTTTCCACATTTATCTAACATCAGATCTCACTGCCCGGAGACTGGGTGAAGGTATATCAAAGAAAAATGCACTTATTGAAACAAACAAATTCCCACAGCCTGTGGTGGGATTTAAACTCAGGACCATCCAGTCCAGGTGGCTGACACCTTACCGCTAGACCCCTCAGCTCCCCCAAAAGATTAAAAAAAAGAAGTCATTGCTAACTCTTAAAGTCAGTTGAAGTTTGAACCTACATCTGTGCCATAAAGAATGTTATGCACTACAAAACCCCAATAGTTTAGGAGAAATGACAATTATAAGTATATAATAACCCATGCAAAACAGTCACAGAACTAGTATATTGTGTAATAGTAAAAAGTTAATGTGGATATTATTTAACAATTAATTAGCAAATTATAATTTATAACAATATGATAACATAACAGATCACATTCTACTACCAATTATGTTAGAACTAGCAACATTACGATAATAAATCAACAAGTAAGATTAATTATTAGAGGTAAAAACTGCTTCTGATAGTTAATTAAAGGGTTTGTAAACTCAAACATTATTAATGGTTGTTCATACATCTTTCTTACATTTTTAAGCTCAGTTCTGGACAATGGTTCAACACTAATGACCGTGCTTAGCTTCTCTAGCAGTGATGAATGGCCGCCATGCAGGTGATGGAAACCATCAGAAGAACTCAGCAATCTATTAAAATAAACAAGAAAATTTTTTTTATCTATTTTTGGATGTTTGTGTACATAAACAAACAAGAAAGAGGAAGAGTGTGAGTATTTAGTGAATTGGTCTACTGAGTACAAGAGGTCAGGTTTGAACCCAGTCAATAGTTGCTAGGTTCACCAGCCTTAAAATAATACCTGATTTTTTGTCGGAAAGAAAGATGGCATTGATGTAATACAGACCAAAGCACCAAAATATGTGTTGATAGTAAAAAAAAAAAAAGAAAAAAGTATGTGTGCACGTGTGTATTAACACCATATTTCTTAAACACAATTGTAAAGTATGATGGAGTTTTTGCTTTTTAAATTTATAGATGAGTATGAGATGATGTATAGAAATAGAAACTATTGAAAGCAAACAAGACTTAAGAGAGGAATGCACACAGAAATAAAGAGAATGACTAATAAAAATAAAAAAGCCACAGAAGGTGGATGCATTGCAGACAAAAAAGGAAAAATGCTAACAGACAATAAAGATATTATAGATAGTGGCAGGAATATATAGCAGAACTATTTCAGGATCAAAGGGACAAAAAACCAGTAATAAAATGTACATCAGGCTATAAAATCTTAAAATCTGAGGTGGAAAAAGCTATAAAAACAATGAAAAAGGGAAAAGCAGCAGGACCTGACAGCATACAGATAGAGATGATACAGGCACTAGAAGATTTTGGCATTGAGTGATTACAGACATATGCAACAATATAATATATAATAATTAATAACCTAAGATATGCTGACGATACTGTACTACTAGCAGAAAATCCTAAAGATCTACAACAATTACTTAATGAAATAAACATGACAAGCAAAAAATATGGACTAGATATGAATATCAAAAAGACTAAAACTACGATCATAAACAAAGAAACTACTCAAAATCCACAAGTGGACAATAGAATAGATATCAAAATTGAAGGAATAGACCTGGAGACAGTTCAGAACTACAACTACCTTGGACATACTATAACCAGTGATGGAAAATGTACAACTGAAATAAACAAAAGAATAGGAATGGCAAAAAGTATAATTTTAATGTCATGAAGAACATCATCATCAAGTACCAGGCCTACTGGCGTAGGTGATCATGTTTCTCCACAACTTTCGATCTCTGCAGATATTTATCATTTCTGTTGTTGACCTTCTGCCAAGCCATTCTCTTAAGCTGTCTGTTATTTTTTCTCTTTGCTTCCCTCTATCTCTTCATCCCTCAATTTTTCCAGTTGTTACAATATATTCCAGTTGTTCTCTTCTCATTACATGGCCAAAAAATGATAATTGCTTCTTCCTAATATTGGAAATTAGCTCTCTTTTTGCTTTGACCTCTCTCAGAACATATTCATTACTCTTCTTAGCTGCCCATGGTACTCTCAACATTCTTCTGTAAAACCACATTTCTATAGACTCCAATGATTTTCTTGTCTGTTGTCCTATTGTCCATGATTCGCATCCATATGTTAAGACTGGCTCTACATAACATATAAGAACTCTTTTTCTTGTTTCTATTGTCAAAAATGGGTTGCATAGTATCTTCCTCATTTTTTGGAAAGCTGCTTTTGCCTGAGCCATTCTGCATCTCACCTCTTTTGTACATCTTCTGTCTGAGGAAGATAATTTATGTATGAGCATGTCTGCATAATACATTAGACAAATGAAGAACATACTAACATCAAAACAAATAACAACAGGGCTAAAACTAAGAATAGCAAAATGTTACATCTTCTCAATATTCCTATATGGTGCAGAAACATGGACATTAGACAAGAAAACAGAAAAGAGAATTGAAGCATTTGAAATGTGGATATATAGAAGAATAGGTAGAATTGGATGGAAGGAAAAGAAAACAAACGATGAAGTCTTAAAACAACTAAAATTGAAAAGAGAACTACTAAGCACAATTCAAACAAGACAAATGCGATTTTTGGGCCATGTTAAAAGACACAGCAGTCTACTGAAAGTAATCCTGGAGGGAAAAATACAAGGTAAAAGAGGCAAAGGCAGACCAAGACTAACATGTACAAGTAACATCAAAAGATGGACAAATCAGCCTATGACAACCTGCCCCATCAAAGCAAGAGACAGAGCAGAATGGTGCTCTATGGTAGCCAACCGTCCGTTGCGGAGACAGCACTCGATGATGATGAGATGAGTATATAACAAGTAAAGATAAACTGAGGCAAAAGATCCCCACACTTTCTAGTTATAAAATAATTATATTTTTAAAATGATGTGGTGATCTTATAAATACAAAGACCTAAATTTCTACATTATACAAAGAATGAAAACAAACTCCTTCAAACTGAGAAAACAGCAGGAAAATTATGATATAAACCATTTTCACACAATGCCATTTACCTCTGTGTTGTGAACAACTGGAAGCCTGGAGCTGCCTTTATTTCATCACCATGACCAGGCACTAGTAGTGTTCTAGTCTCAGCCAAAGCTACCAACAGTGACAGAACATCATTTGGTGCGGTATCCACATCTTCCAACAATACCCAACTGCCTTTGGAAACTGCCTGAGTAAGAACACCAGCCCTCCAGACAAACTCACCTGGAACCTCTGTACTGCAGTAGGTTCCCAAAAGAGCCTGTGTGTTCAATGATGAATAAATTTAGAATAGTAAATCTAACTCAAACTGTAGGATTTTAGCCCATATGTTTATTTATCGCTACAACATATAAATTTTGAAACATCTTGCAAGACATCAGCACAAGTTTATCTATCTATCTAGTAACCTTGCGAGCCATTGCCGGCCCATAGGGCATAGACCCAGATACTTTTTATGTTTTTCTAAATTTTCTTTCATGAAGTCTCAAATTTTGCAAAGATATTTTATCAAATCTTGCCATTTGTCTCTGTTCTGTGCAAGCAACTTGATATGATTGAGGGAGCAGTAATAGAACAGTAATTCTAGACTCTCCATTCATGTCCAACAATCTTTGCTATTAAACTTTAGACTTCTTACAAGACCCACATTGCATCTCCTCTGGAACTGATGTCCATTGTTGTTGCTTCTTGCCTCAGTGTTTTCTTTAGTGTTATGACTTTGGTTATGGAAGGCCCCGGTATCACTGCAAACAAATTAAAATCCATAATTGCTCAACCGCCCGTGCCAGTGGAATCATCCAAATTACTAACTCATCTCCCAAACAAAGAAAGGTAGCTGTAGTCCCCATCATAGCAGTCTCAGCACATGCCAAAAGACATAAGGCGAAACCGCACAGAAAGTGAACACAGCCAACTGTTTTCTGTCCTCCTACCTGTTGTTTTCCACATGAGGGCTTGCTTTGTTATTCGTTTATTATCTCTTCTCATCACATGTCCAACATATGACCATCGTCTTTTATTGATTACTGAAGATAGTGGTTGACTGGCGATTTCTCTAATTTCCTCATTGTATGCGTTCAACTTTGTATATATGACTCTTGTTGTTTTTCAGCTCTCATGTGCATATGTAAGGGTGGATAGTACGTTTTATTTGGATAGTCTAAGTATTGTGTTTGTACTGACGAGTTTTGATTTCCACAACTTTTCAAAGCTTCTGAAAGACATTGCTGCTTTAGCTATTCTGATTCTAATTTCTTTACTTGTATCCCCGTCCCAATCAATGTGACTTCCAAGATAGATAAAGTGATCGATCTCTTCCACTGTTTTGTTTTCTATGTATATATTCTATCATATACCAAGTTTATATTTGAGTTAATTTACCAGTCAAACATAAAATCTTTAATTCAGCATTTTCAGCCATTTACCAGATTTTTTTTTTCAACAATGAAGTAATAACATTATCACTGTTAAATATAGTCCCACTTTAATTCAATGCACTTATGTCAGCGATTGACAAGCTCAAATATACTGCAGGAAAATAAAACTTTGACAGGTGCACAGCCACTCATGCACCACTGCTTGGGTACTCATTTGGTTTTAGCAGTTTTACTATAATAATTTGTTTCCCCCAAAATTAATCCAAACACTACATTTCTAACAGAGAAAAAATTTCATCGGGGAAAATAAAATTAAAACTGTATATCCATAATATGAAATATATTTTCAAAGTAAAATATAATTTATTTAATATTGTATTCAATTTGTTATCTCCTGAGTCATAAAGTAATGTAATTTCTGTTCTTACTTTACTGTCTGTTTGATCTCCTAACTGAATCTTCAGAATATCAGGAAAACTGTATCTTCCTGTAAGCATAGCTAGATGTTGAACTAGTGAGGTCTTTCCACAGCCAACTGGGCCTTGCAACATCACAGGTCTACAACAGGACACAGCTAGAGCCAGACTTCGAAGGTGCTGCTGGGTAGATGGTACTAACACAAGTGGACTGAATGCCTGCATAAAATATAATTAAAATTCAAAATAATTTAAAAATAAAATCTAGCAAAGTATAGAATGATGAATTATTATAAACAGCTAAAAATGCAGATGTAAAGAAAAAAAGCAACATAATGAGAAACATAAAATTGCTTAACTGGTCTATTCCAACAAAAAAGATGGGTGCATATATTATGCACTATTACATGATTTGAATCTAAAAGTCTAGTGCAAAAATAAGAGAAATGACAAAGCATCCTAAAATAACTGTAATTCAGAGAAGAAAGTGATCATATGTTGGCCATGTGAACACACAGACGAGAAGCAACAGTAGCAGACATCAGCTCCCTTGTTGAGACTGAACAACTCACCCAGAACAGTTGTGTGGAGAGATACAATGTGGGTCCTGTGCAAGGTCTGATGCTTGATCATCAAACACAAAGAGTCTAGAATTTCTGCCCCAGCTCGAAAGGACTATAGATAGATTACACAATTGAGTATGAAAAGAAATCAACATCACTGCACTCCAACAAACCCAAAGGTGCTTTGTCCCCATTAGGAATTTAAATACTGATGAGCAGGAAAATGAGTAAACATATTTTCATTAGCATCAGAAAATAAATAAAATGACAACAATAGACATTCAAACTAGTTTACCTCACTATCGTGCTCAGATGAAGATTCCACTTTTGGCAATAAAATTCCCATAACACTGATTACATTTAAGCTGAGGTCACCTGAAGTGATAGTTTGCAAAGTGTGAGACTGACTAGACTCTATACTCTCTATTTTAACAGTTCCTTCTGCATTGTGCAATCTTTCTTGAATAGAAAGAATCTCTTTATCAACCCTGTGAAATAAATATGAAATATCACAATTAAATTAACCGGAAATTAGCAATAGCAAACTTCTATAAAATGATCTAATGTTATAGATCTTTGTAATGTATTTGCTCTGCTAATAGCTTTGCAGTATTGTATATAATTAATAATTAAAACTAGGGTAAGAAGTAAGCAAATCAAGATGCTACAAGCAAATGCTATATAATATATATCATTGTGGTTACGTGTATACACACTTACAGTCTGCAGAAAGAAAATGCTAAATAACTGAAATATGTGCTTGAATAGGTGATTTCATTTCATGGTCAGACTGTCTCTTGTCACAAAGTTCTATATAAAGAACCTCTAATCATAATTTTTACATAAATCTCATACTATGCAGTAGAAGAAAAAATATAATGCAACATAATATGCAATATGAAACAAACCGTATGCTAAACAATCTCTGTTCCTCTGAGGCAAAGAATTTCTTTAAAAAGGATGCAGTTTCAGTTTCTGACAGGGCATAGTATCTGCTAAGTGCAAGAGAAGCATACCTGATGAGGAAACAATAAAATAAATGCTACAGATATCCAATATTCTAGCAATATGAAACAAGTAAATAATGCAGGTCTCCGATTATATGAACATCAGCACACAATTTTTTTAAATAAAATAGTAAAAATAGCATCCTGCTGTACACATGAATGTTGCATACAATTATAATTTAAGAATGACTAAGTGATAAATTTGTGAATATATTTCAAAAAGGGAGGAGAATATGAATAAACATACAATGAACCCACAATCCACCTCAGGATAAGGAATGTCTCCAAATCTAACAGAAAAGAGCATAATCATCCCAAAGTCTACCATACACTAAACCCTAAATTACGATAGCATCGTAAAAATCACTACCTGAAATACATCTTTCTGGAATTTGAAAATTTGTGAGGGGCAAACATTTCTCTCCCCCCCCCCCCCCCTTACCTATACCATTCTAATTAATGATCCTGGGACTCATGAGTGTTGAATTACTTTCATTTGTTATTGGATTTTTTTTTCCACACACCATAGTCAAAGGTACCGAGCTATCGTAAAAACGTGGCTATTTTTTTTTATATAAATTTGACAAATTTTCAAGGGAACAGGCAAATAAATGCAATGCTGTGGTAGAGATGGTAGCAGGAAAAAGATGTGGGTTGCAAAATACGCTCTTACGAAGTACGGTGGCAGCTTTACAAAAAAGCACAATATAAAATATTTTACGTTTTGGCCTACATGTGACCTTCTTCAGAAAACAGGGACAACACAGACGGACAACAAAATGAAGATATACTCTACTACATCTTCTCAATTTAAAAAAAAAATGTGTTTTTTTTTATTTATTTTTTTCCATGGGGAAACCTTCAGCTGTCTGCAAAAATCACTCCGGCCATCTGCGAAAATCTCTTCAGTCGCTGTTGGTAGAGACATAAAACAAACTCTAACCCTAACCTTAAGATAACGGTGACCTTATGGGGAATGTAAGAACAAGAATGCGCTGGACTACGATCAACAGACAAAGCACAGATATGAAAGCATGAAAAAGAAATGTGTAATACGTTTGAATTTCTGGCAATAAATCTGATCGAAACCAAGAACTAATTACCACATCTAATACGGGAACTGGAGGTTGCTTTTACCTGCATACAGATAAAATTCTAAATCCTAATTGCTTTTGCTAGTCACTAGTGAACCTTCATTGAGATTGGTTCTGTTTCTGAGATACAGAGGATACTTCAAAAGATGTAAGTTGGAGATATGTTAGATAATAATTTTTAGTGCTTATGTATTCTAATACACAGAGGCGTGACACTTTTGTCAGTTGCCTCAAAGTTATTCTGTAAAATCATCCTAAATAGAATAAAGGATTCAATAGATACAGTAATGCGTGAAGAACAGGCTGGGTTTAGAAAAGGGAGAAGCTGTCTTGACCACATTTTCACTCTACGACTTATATTGGAGGAACACATTGAAAAGCAAAAACCTTTTGTACTTAACTTCATCGACTTCAAAAAAGCATTTGATAGTATTCATAGAGATTCTTTGTGGAAAATTCTGAAGCAATATGGTTTACCATCAAAAATCATAAATATTATCAAAGACATGTATGATGGTTACACATGTGCAGTTCGAACAGAGGAAGGACTGAGCGAATGTTTCCCAATAGAAACTGGGGTTAAACAAGGATGTATTTTTATCGCCCTTGTTATTTGGAATTGTTATGGACTTCATAATGAAGAAATGCTGCACTGGTAATAAAGGCATCGAATGGATACAAGGAGACCATTTGGAGGACCTCGACTTTGCTGATGACATAGTTCTCATCAGCAGTCAGATAAAAACGATGCAGGAAAACACAAATGAACTATCATCAATAGCCAGCAAAATTGGGCTTGAGGTCAATCATGAAAAGACTAAAGTCATGAAAAGTTTAATTCCAACAAGTGACAAAATATACATGGAAAACAAACCAGTAGAAGAGATCGATCACTTTATCTATCTTGGAAGTCACATTGATCGAGAAGGGGATACGAGCAAAGAAATTAGAATCAGACTGGCTAAAGCAGCAATGTCTTTCAGAAGCCTTGAAAAGTTGTGGAAATCAAAACTCATTAGCACAAACACAAAACTTAGGCTATTCAAATCAAATGTACTATCAACCCTTACGTATGCGTGTGAAAGCTGGAAAACAACAAGAGATATAGAAACAAAGTTGAACGCATTCGAAAATAAATGTCTAAGGAAAATACTTGGTATAGAATGGAACGAATTCAAAACAAACAAGGAAATTAGAGAAATCGCCAATCAACCACTAATATCTTCAGTAATAAAGAAAAGACGATGGTCATACGTTGGACATGTGATGAGAAGAGATAATAATCGAATAGCAAAGCAAGCCCTCATATGGGAAACAACAGGTAAAAGAAAAAGAGGAAGACCCAGGGAGACACTGAGAAGAACATTGATGAGAGAGGCAAGAGCAGCAGGAATCGGCTCCCTCAATGAGATAGAACTGCTTGCACAGAACAGAGACAGATGGCGAGATTTGATAAAATATCTTTAAAAGAAAACTGCTAGAACAAAAATTCATATAGGAGAAGGTGTATCTTGGTCTACGCCCTATGGGCCGGTTACGGCTCGAAAGGTCAATAGATAGATAGATGTATTCTAATAGATTACCCCAAAAATTATGGTCACTAACACCAAACGTCACTTGGCATGACGGGGATCTTTATTTTTTTTTTTTACTATGTATTCTAAAAGTGTTGGTAATGAATGTATATGCCATTTACATTTGCAATAACACTCAGGATAAAAAGAATTCTACCCAGGGAGGATTTCACTTTGGAAATTGCAGAACAACTCATGAATGTACATTTTATTGAAAGATATGGCATCAAGAGTTTATGACTCAATGTCGAAGAATCCATCCTAGAAATTCTGCAATATGAATCGACAGTACCTGACATAGTTCAGCCACAGGCTAGTGATGACAAATCGCAAAGAAATTTTTCTGTGCCCCACAAAAGCAAGAAAAATGACAACAAACTTTTATTTTGTTTGTAGAAAAGCCATATGTCATGAACATAATATTAATGTTTTGTTCTGGCCGTACACCTCAATTTTGTTCTTCCTAAGTGTCATTGTTCCATGTTTTTGCACACAAAAAAATGTCCAAAAAAATATTTTTGCAAATTACACACGATTTTATGTGAGTAGTATTTTTATGACGGTATCGTAAAAAAGTTATTTACAGATAGGTATTCTAATCTAGGGTTAATCAGGATGGCCTATCATCTTCCAACACGGAACAGGTAACAACTGAATAAGATGTACTTAACCACATCAGTTATATGTGGACAAAAAGATCAAACTGTAGAACATACATTACAGAACTACCCCATATTCCCTAGATTAGAGAGCTAAGACAGATGCACCTACACAAAGACTCAACATTAAAATCAAAACTGAACTATAGAAAAGTTCTCGACAAAATCTATACATTCGCCACATGCACTTGTCGGATTGTGTAAACATCAAGATGTGCAAACATTTTTTTAAAAAGTATTGAAAAATATTAGAAAAATAAGTATTATTGACACTTATGAATTTTTATGAAGCAATAACAAGAAAACAATGATTACTTTAGGACAGATATAAAAAAAAAAACAAATAAAGAATGATATTAAAAGATCATCATCATCATCATCGATTGCCGTCTCCGCAACAAAGGTTGGCTACTATGGAGTGCCATTCCACTCTGTTTCTTGCTTTGATGGTGCAGGTTGTCATAGATTGACTAGTCCATCTTTTGATGTTACTCGTCAATGTTAGTCTTGGTCTGCCTCATTTACCTTGTATTTTCCCTTCCAA
The DNA here is from genome assembly GCA_032433765.1 of Megaustenia siamemsis. Taxonomy (NCBI): domain Eukaryota; kingdom Metazoa; phylum Mollusca; class Gastropoda; order Stylommatophora; family Ariophantidae; genus Megaustenia; species Megaustenia siamemsis. Next base: position 26,977,360 of record JAVIAB010000047.1, read on the forward strand.
TATTACTTTTAGTAGGCTGTTGTGTTTTTTAATGTGTCCCAAAAATTTCATTTGTCTTGTTTGAATTGTATTTAGTAGTTCTCTTTTTATTTTTAGCTGTTTCAAAACTTCCTCGTTTGTTTTCTTTTCTTTCCATCCAATTCTACCTATTCTTCTGTAAATCCACATTTCAAAGGCTTCAATTTTCTGTTCTGTTTTCTTGTCTAATGTCCATGTTTCTGCACCATAAAGAAATATTGAGGATGTAACATTTTGCTATTCTTAGTTTCAGCCCTGCTGTTATTTGTTTTGTTGTTAGTATATTTTTCATGGCATTAAAATTACTTTTTGCCATACCTATTCTTTTATTTATTTCAATTTTACAATTTTCATCATTGGTTATAGTATGTCCAAGGTAGCTGTATTGTAGCTCTCCAGGTATATTCCTTCAACTGTGATATTTATTTGTAGGTCTTGAGAATTTTCTTTGTTTATGATCATAGTTTTAGTCTTTTTGATATTCATATCTAGTCCATATTTTTTGTTTGTTATGTTTATCACATTTAGCAATTGTTGTAGGTCTTTAGGATTTTCTGCTAGTAGAACAGTATCATCAGCATATCTTAGGTTATTGATTATCTTTCCATTAATGAAATGTCTCATGCAGAATATGGCTTACTAATTTAAAGCTAGCAATGTTTATTTAAAAGAGAAACAAACTATGCAAGATGCTGCCTTGTCATATTTAAATTATCAATGTAAAAAGCAAAAAGAGTTTGAGATCAGTTTTAGGCACCAAACTATTTTCTGAAAAAATACACTAGGTATATAAGTTTGCCTTTTAATATTAAAATGTCAAAAGCTTTAACATAAATAATCACAATAGGTTATAAAACAACATATTTCAGGTATTAATACAATACATAACTCCTAACAACAAAAATAGCTTATAGATATCAAAATGGCAACCAAACAAATAAATATGTGTGCACACTTTTCAATATTACAAACATATAATACTATTATCTTGTAAACAGGATACACAAACAATACAAATAATTCTCTAGCTTAAATAAAGATACCTACCATCTAACAAGACCATCAGTGCTGGATAGATAATTTGTAAGATTTGCAATGTTCAACTTATCAGCAGTCTGGGGTATATACACTATGTAACTCCACATGGCATGACACCAGTCCAAATCAGAAATCTACAAAGTGGAATATTAAATTCCATAATACAATGATTACAATTAGAAATATATTATACATTAATCAAGCTTAAATCATAATAACAAAGTAATACAGAGCATATTACTAAAAGTATCACATTGTTTCATGATAAACTAATTGTGCTGTTTTATTAATGCATTAACTGATCAAATTTAAAAGAAAAATATTACTAAAAATCTGAAACAAATTGACACAACTTATAATTACAAACAACTGCTTATCATGAGATGCTGATCAATATAATAGCCATTTTTCTCTTGCCTGACTTTTCTTGGCCTTTTTTCTAGGAGGTTCTTCACCATTTGAAGACTGTCGTGGCATAAATGGCTTGAACTGCTGAACAAAATCCAAGGCATATCTGGCCAAAAAAGTAAACATAATAATCTTTAAATAAATAAACAAAAACATGAAGAAAAAAGAGTTCAACAATCACAATATAAAATGAATTGTAATTGAAGAGGGAAAAAAAAAACATTTTGCTGTTAGATCAGTTTTGTTACTTTCATCTTTAAAATGAAAAATGCATTTGTTATGTGCTCTCTTTCAAATTTACACCAGATTTACCTTACAATTGGTATTATTTTTTTATTATAAGTATTCTATGTCTATTCTCAAAAAAGTTACAATGTTTATAAACCTCTACCACAAATTAACAACAAATGTTAAAAAAGATTTAAAAGTATGTAGCATCATAGGTGCAGCATTTCCATAGAAAAGCTGCCTAGTTTGTTAAATAATTGAGAATGGAGCAAAGAATTTGAAAATATCTTGCTCTGTAACATTTTATATGGCAACTGCACTTATTTTCTGGCAACCTTTGATCATATACTAATGAAGCAGTTTTAATGACTGCGTCTAAGAGACTTCGTGAAAGACTCTTTCCCACACGTCCGCTATGCATTTCTGCAACATTATACACTTAACACTATCAGCACTAAACTATTGTTTTGTAATCTTCTTTGAGAAGGGAAGCAGAACAGTAGTTAGTGAGTGTGCTGGTCTAATGAGGACAGGAGGTCTACCTCTACTTTCATCCAGCCTTAATATTGAGAACGGGTAGGGTTCGATCCCAACCGACGGCTTCCGTCGCTTCCGACGGCTTCCGCTAGGTGTACCACCTAGCCTTAAATGGGTACCGGATTTTTTTTCTGGGAAAGTAAAGCGGCACGGGCGTAATACCAACCACATTACCCCAAAAAGCATGTGCCGAAGGTCTGTAAATTTATGGTCACTAACACCATATTTCCTATACGCCGCCACTTGGCGTGATGCGGGTACTTTACTTTTACTTTTTTTTTAATAGAGAGATTTGTTTTCTGGGAAAAGGCCACAGGCTCCCACAAAATTCAGTGAGTCAAAGTTAAAGATAATTAAGACCTCACTTATCTCCCATGTCAGTCTATATCAAAACAGACAAACTAACAAGGTGGGAATCACTGTAGTCCACTCAATGGTTGGGTCCTTTTTGATACAGAAGATCTTGTACTGCAGTACCTCTGGGATGGATACTTCCCCAACAAAACCAGAAAAAAAATGAAGAAAGCCACTGCAACCTGTCACTTCCTCCACCCTGAAAGATAACAGGTCAATCCTGTTGTATTAGAACAAGAACAAATACAAACTTACCTCTGAAGAACTGGACTGACAGGAAACCCTCTACTCATCACAACAGCCAGCTTTTTCAGTAATCTTTGCCCTGAATGTCCCTCTCGCAACACTGACTGTGTCAATCTAGACACAACTTCCAAAATCAAGGGCCCAAACCATATACACATATCAACAACACAATCACCCCCAACAAGGAAAAGATCGGACAGGGCAATGAGTACTTCATCTCGATCGTTTTTAGTCCAAATCTGCAGACAAACAGATGAAATACATAAATTCTGTTAAATTAAACAATGACAGCAGCTAACCCAACAATACCATACAGAGTTGAATTCATCATCATCAAGTACGGGGCCTGCAGGCATAGGTGACCATGTCTCTCCACAACTTTCGATCTCGACAGTTATTTATCATTTCTGTTGTTGACCTTCTGCCAAACCATTCTCTTAAGCTGTCTTGTATTTTTTCTCTTTGCTTCCCTCTATCTCTTTGTCCCTCAATTTTTCCAGAGTTGAATTACTTATGACAAAACATTCACAATGAATAATAACAAATGTTGCAGTGGTACAGGACCACCAGCGGCACATTCATATGTAACAATTTGCAAACAAGCAGATCTAAACACCACTCTACCTCCCAGTAGAGACCAAAGAAGAAAGGCAAACCAAACACAAAAATGTCATGCCAAAGACAGATGTGCCAGGCTGAAGGATAAAAATATGGCAGTTTGTTGTAAACTAGTGGAAAAACACATCAAGCCTACTTAACATCCTATTAAGGGTGGATGAAAAAGATGAGAAGTCATCTGGTGAAAGCAGAAGATATAAATGCTGCAAATATTAGATGACCAAGTATGTAGTTCAAGCTAAACACAAAAAAATTAAATAAACATCACACTTAATTTAAAATAGAGTACTGTAACTTGATCAGTTTTGTTTTTTCCGCTTCTGTTTCTTCACTTCTCTTCTTCTTAGCATTCACCTGTTAAAAAGGCATGGGTGTGTTGTGTCACTAAGTTTATGACAAAGCTGCTATACCTTAGGTTTTCGGGCAACATATTCATCTTGGGTATGGGTAGATTTGCCTAGGGGCTTAAGAACAAATCAAGACCTAGCAGCAAATCATCAGAATTGGAAAGTTATTTCTGCCCTACATGCTGTCTTCAGTTTGAGAGGAACTAACCTGTTCTTGTTGTTCTCACACTTTCTGAAGGTGATTTTTATTGACACCAGTTTGTTTATTCATAAGTTCAGATGAGAGGTATGCTGTCATAAATCACTGTTAAAGGTGGGTTTAGATATGACTTATGAGGCCAAACAAGGTCTTAAATATCTGCAACAATGAAACCGCAAATGCTTTGAAGACTGACTTGTGATGTGTTCACTTCAGGATGGTCCTTACTTTTTTTTTTCTCCCAGAGTGCCACACCCTCCTCAGCAATCTTACTGAGAAATTAGCAACGTTTTCCCAAGCACCAGGACTGATACAATATTTAAAGGGCGTCTCAAATTGTAATTGTCCTGCTGGGGTTTAGTAAATCTTGCCCTTTTTATCATACTAACCTTCTGCTGCTAATTAATTGATAAACTAGGTGAGGCTGTTCCATTTTGCTACCATCCTTGTCCAGTATGTTAGCATTTTATTTTCTGGTACATCACAGTGAGATGGGAATCTGTGCATAGACTGATTTCTTTGACTAAATACTTTATGATTATTTCTCTCAGTTCTGGTAGTTTTCCTCCTCTAGTTTACTGAAAGAAGAAAATTCTGAAGCAGTCTGGCTTACCATCATCATTATCATTAGTGCCATCTCCGCAACGAAGGTTGGCTACCATGGAACGCCATTCTGCTCAGTCTCTTGCTTTGATGATGCAGGTTGTCATAGGCTGAATTGTCCATCCTTTGATGTTACTTATCCATGTTAGTCTTGGTCTGCCACTGCCTCTTTTACCCTTTATTTTCCCCTCCAAGATTACTTTTAGTAGGCTGTTGTGTCTTTTAACATGGCCCAAAAATCACATTTGTCTTGTTTGAATTGTGTTTAGTAGTTCTCTTTTCATTTTTAGTTGTTTTAAGACTTTATAGTTTGTTTTCTTTTCTTTCCATCCAATTCTATCTATTCTTCTATATATCCATATTTCAAAGGCTTCAATTCTCTGATCTGTTTTCTTGTCTAATGTCCTTGTTTCTGCACCATATAGGAATGTTGAGAAGATATAACATTTGGCTTACCATAAAAAATCATAAATATTATCAAAGACATGTATGATGGCTACACATATGCAGTTCGTACTGAGGAAGGACTGAGCGAATGTTTTCCAATAGAAACTGGGGTTAAACAAGGATGTATTTTATTTCCCTTGTTATTTGGAGTTGTTATGAACTTCATAATGAAGAAATGCTGCAGTGGTAACTAAGGCATTGAATGGATACAAGGAGACCATTTGGAGGACCTCGACTTTGCTGATGACATAGTCCTCATCAGCAGTCTGATAAAACACAAATGAACTATCATCAACAGCCAGCAAAATTGGGCTTGAGATCAATCATGAAAAGACTAAGGTCATGAAAAGTTTAATTTCAACAGATGACAGAATATACATGCAAAACAAACCAGTGGAAGAGATCGATCACTTTATCTATCTTGGAAATCACATTGATCGGGAAGGGGATACAAGTAAAGTAATTAGAATCAGAATAGCTAAAGCAGCAATGTCTTTCAGAAGCCTTGAAAAGTTGTGGAAATCAAAACTCATCAGCACAAACACAATACTTAGACTATCCAAATCAAATGTACTATCAACCCTTATGTATGCATGTGAGAGCTGGAAAACAACAAGAGACATAGAAACAAAGTTGAACACATTCGAAGATAAATGTCTAAGGAAAATACTTGGTATAGCGTGGAACGAATTCAAAACAAACGAGGAAATTAGAGTAGAGAAATCGCCAGTCAACCACTAATATCTTCAGTAATCAAGTAAAGACGATGGTCATATATTGGACATGTGATGAGGAAAGATAATAACCAGACAGCACAGCAAGCCCTCATGTGGGAAACAACAGGTAAGAGGAAAAGAGGCTGACCCAGAGAGACACTGAGAAGAACATTGATCAGAGAGGCAAGAGCAGCAGGAATCGGCTCCCTGAATTAGACAGAGTTGTTTGCACAGAACAGAGACAAATGGCGAGATTTGATAAAAGATATTTACAAGGATTGAAAACTGCTAGAATAAAAATTTAGATAAGAGAAAGAGTATCTGGGTCTATGCCCTATGGGCCGGCTATGGCACAAAAGGTCAATAGACAGATAGTTTACTGAGAGTGGCTACTCATCTTTCAATGTTGTTTTGTTGTTTGCAAGTATTTACACCTTACACTTCTGTCTCGATGTTTAGCTGCATGTGTGTCTTTGTTCATCTGATGTTAGCTGTACAGCTATTTCTTCTTCTTCTTCTGCGATCATGGCTCATTTAGACTAGGACTACGGACTCTCTTATGAAGGCAGCTGTCTATTTAAGTGATTGTACAGTTATATGTAGCAGACTGCAGATTAATTTGCTCAGGAGCTTGGTTTTGTATACAAATATATTTCTTTTGAATCATTCCATCGCAAAGTTTTGTAGTCTTTCCCTCACTGGAATGGTTATGATCGGAATTATATTTTTCTCCTTGTATTATTATCTTTGTACCTCTGCAGTCTTTTACAACCTATTTAATGTATTCCTGTTATTATTTTTTTTTCATTTTTACTATAGGTGTAGATTTCATTGCACATTTGATAATTCTGAGTGCCTGATTTTCAGTTTATCCAAACTCTGTACAGTTGTGCTTGACACTAAGCACCATGCTGTTTGACCATATTCAGATTCTAGATGTGGTCAGATGCTTTGTTGGTAAATAATTTTAGTATTCATCCACAGGCTCTCCATGTTGTTCCACTTGGCTTTTTATAAGGACTAATTTTCTCTTAGATTTGGTTTCTGTTTTATATCCAGGTCAGCTTTTTGTTTAATGTTAGACATAGGTATGTTGGCTGATTGCTTTTTTTTTTTATAAATATCTCATTTATATAGATGTTACCTGTCTTCAAACTGAGTGACCGGGTAAAGAGAGTAATAGCTGATTTGTCAGTATCTATGGTAAAGAACAATTTTTCTACCCATTTGGTTAATCTACAGCTCTCTAAACCATTTTGTAGCCATTGTTGCATAATTATATCATATGTGCACCACAAGACTAAGTAAGCAGCCTACATATCATACATGATTACATTCTGTTTTGACTCCACAGGTAGGGTGTATTTTTTTTTACAGCATCATCTATTTATGAAGATGAGGCCTTTGTGGTTGAGTGATTAGTATGCTCACTTCCTGATGAGAAAAAAGGTCCAGGTTCAAATCCCAGATGTGGCAATTTTTTTCACTTGAACAACTTCCAACAAAGCTTTTAACGATTTTTATGGGTAATGATAGCGACCAAGAACAGGCAAAATTATACAAAAATGAACGGTTGGCATTGGTCCTAACATTGGTCAACTTTCCAATTGAATCCAAGATGGAGGATTGTTTTTCTGCCGCTTGGTACAGAACCGTTGATCAGAGGTCTAACAAGACTATCCGATCATCATCATTGAGTGCCGTCTCCGCATCGAAGGTTGGCTACCATGGAGCGCCATTCCACTCTGTCTCTTGCTTTGATGGTGCAGATTGCCATAGGCTGACTTGTCCATCTTTTGATGTTACTCGTCCATGTTAGTCTTGGTCTGCCTCTGCCTCTTTTACCTTGTATTTTCCCTTCTAATATTACTTTTATTAGACTGTTGTGTCTTTTAACATGACCAAAAAATTTCATTTGTCTTGCTCTAATTATGTTTAGTAGTTGTTTTTTTCATTTTTAGTTTTTTTACAACTTCCTCGTTTGTTTTCTTTTCTTTCCATCCAATTCTACCTATTCTATAAATCCACATTTCAAAGTCTTCAATTTTCTGGTCTAATGTCCATGTTTCTGCACCACACAGGAATATTGAGAAGATGTAACATTTTGCTATTCTTAGTTTTAGCCCCGGTGTTATTTGTTTTGATGTTAGTATATTTTTCATGGCATTGAAATTACTTTTTGCCATACCAATTCTTTTATTTATTTCAGTTGTACATTTTCCATCACTGGTTATAGTATGTCCCAGGTAGTTGTATTTCTGAACTATCTCTAGATGTATTCCTTCAACTTTGATATTTAATTGTAGGTCTTGAGAATTTTTTTTTGTTTATGATCATAGTTTTAGTCTTTTTGATATTCATATCTAGTCCATATTTTTTGCTTGTCATGTTTATTACATTAAGTAATTGTTGTAGATCTTTAGGATTTTCTGCTAGTAGTACAGTATCATCAGCATATCTTAGGTTATTGATTATCTTCCCATTAATGTTTAGGTCTGGCATCTCAGGGATGTTTTTAAAGATTTGCTCAGTGTATAAATTGAACAAACTTGGTGATAGGATGCATCCTTGTCTTACTCCTCTTTTTATATCTATGGGTGTAGAGTTCTCCTTGTTATATTTTATTATTGCTGTTTGCTCCCAGTACAAATTACATATCAGTTGTATGTCTGTGTCATCCAGATTTATATCTTTTAGGCAGTCTATAAGTTGATTATGGTATCCGATAGTGGCTATCATAAAAACGCCTTTGTTAATGCAACCTCAATGAGATTATATTGCTTGCACAGAACAGAGACAAGTGGCGAGATTTAATAAAAGATCTTTGCAAGATTGAAGCTGTTAGAAAGAAAATTTCAACAAAAAGAGAAAGAGTAACTCTGGGTTTATGCCCTACAGGCTGGCTACAGCTCGAAACGTCAATAGATAGATAATAGATTAGATTGATCATAAGTTAGTCAGTCAAATGAGTCAAAGTGTTTTTAACTAATTGAATTAAATTATTTTCAAACTGAAGTTAACAACAACAAACACAACCAACCATCCAATTCAGTTAGTTAGTAAGTTACTCTGTGTATATCGTCATCATATATGTTTATATACTGTTTTTTGTGTACCATCTGCATGTAAAAACCAAAATGTTGAAAACCATCAGTGAAGCCATAGGTAGGTGATATTTTATATATTTATTTAGATAAACAGTAACACCAGCACCATTAGATGTCGCAAAGGTCTTGTAGTTTTTTGTCACCCAACCCATTTCTAATTTCTATTCTCAAATTCTGAGTGAGGTGTTCTGTTCAGTAAATGAGTCTACAGTCTAATAAAAATGAAACATACCAGACCTGCCACCTTTTTTTTCACTTTTTTTAGTCGCTCTCTGTCTATCTCTTGTTAAGTCTTTTCCTGCCTGCGTGTATCCTGGTGTTCCCCATTGAAATTGAAGAGCCTTTTTTTTATTCTATTAACTTTTTTAACTTGTTGTTGCCTCTTCTCCGCACACACCCGACACAACACATTCAGAGGTCATATATAATTAAATATATGCCCATCTTCTTTCTAATAAAGTTAGTTAATTTTGAAGATAGTTAAATTTAAATTGTTAAACAGTTAAAGTTAAAGATAAGTAAGTCTATGATAGTCTATCTAAGTCTGTCTGTCTAGTTCTTTGTGGTTCAACCAATTCCAAAAACAACCAGTCCAATGTCCAATCCAATGGTATGATGGTTGCATGTGGCAATTTATTTATTTATCAATTTATCTTATTTATTTATTTCAATCAATTCAATACTAGTCTTGAACTGAATTCATTGCATTGTACACAGAGTATATATATAAATAATTTTTCATAGGCATTTGATTCAATGTATGTCCAAATATACCAATGATGGTTTAGTTTTGTTCTCAATCTTTAATTTTAATGTTTCCCAACTCACTCAACTCAACTAACTTAGGTAATCTAAGGCGTCTAAGGTAACTACTGTCAAAATAAAAATTATAAAAAATAAAGTTTTTACCTGTTTTGGGAGAAACCTATGTAACTTGGAAGCGCAATTGCTGTTGTGTTTACACAGATTACTGATAGGGTCATGAAGCTTCCACACTGACTGGCAATCACCCTGCATTTTCAAATATTACAAATCAACCACAAGCAGCAACAGAAAAATCACAACTAAAACTGATTGCTCCAGCCACATGGGTGCAGACGATATATTTTAGAATGTCTGTATCTTATTATAGCGGAGAGTTCTGTTGTTGCACTCACTATTAACCTCTAACAGGAAAGAGCTCGAAAAATAAATGTTATTGAGTTATTTGCGGGTCATAATCATTGCACTCCGAACATGTCCATAGGTGCTCAGATCCCTTCCTCAGCAATTCCCTCAGTGTCCAGTGACTGACGACTCCAGTTCTATGTTGGTTGATAAGTCTTCTGCTTACACGGCCACTAAGTGTCTCATTTCTGGCTGTGCCCAACTTAACTCCCATTTCCATCATCCGAAGAAGTGACGTGGATCTGTGTTTGTCGAAGTCCTGTGCTCTTCCCACATCTCGGAGGACATTGATGATGTCCGCCCGATCCATTGGTTGCCCGTCCTCAACGACAGCGCAGCTAGCCAACCTGTCTGCCCTTTCATTTCCCCGTACTCCCGTATGTCCAGGAACATAGACAAAGGTGACCTTACGTATTTTGGATTTCTGCAACGATTCTACCCATTGCATGCATACAGAGCCCGCCTCCACTTTTTTTTATCATGCTCATCGAATCACGCAGTATACATGCGTGGGTGTAGTCTTGTGACTCTAACCATTTGAATGCCTTGGTCACTGCCATCGCCTCCATTGTCATGCTACTCGTGGTCACAACATATACACCACTGTCTTCGTAGACTATTCTGCCTGCCGAGCGTGCTGTAAATGCCCATGCACTTCTTTGGTGTCGTCTTACAGATCCGTCTGTATAGATGACTGCATCTTTCTCATCGGTGTTATCGCAGATGAGACCGTTGACCTCAGCATTAACCACGACCGAGTTCTGTTCCCTACTTTTCCTGTCGAGTGTGACAATACACGAGAAAGTCCCCTTGAATGACGTAGGCACCGGTATCCACTCATCACCAACGCTGATATTGGTAACCCCACAGACCTGTTTGATGACATCTTCTGCTCGGCCCACCCATGATAATAAATGTATGTAAGTCCATGAGAAATATCAGAATACAAGCTGGATGCATTTGAAAGTAAATGCATCAGAAAAATACTTCGTATACAATGGCATGAGATTAAGACTAGTGCAGGATAAAGAAATGACAAAGCATCTAAAATATCAACTATAATAAAGAGAAGAAGGTGGTCACATGTTGACCATGTGATGAGAAGAGATAACAAAAAATATTAAAGCAGGCCCTCAAACAGGAACCAGGGAGTGAAAGAAAAAAGCCGACCTAGAGAAAAACTAAAAAGAACATTAAAACAAGATGCAAAAACAGAAGGCATCAGCTCCCTTGCAAGATTGAGAAACTCAAACGAAAAGAGCTATGTAGCAAGACACAATGCAGGCCATGTGCAAGGTCTGACAGGTGAAAATTTGTCAGACAGAATAGTCTAGAATTTCTCCCCTTTGTGCCGTCTTCGGCTCAAAAGAACAATAGGATGGATTAAGTATATAGAAAGGAGAATTATCTATGGCTCACAAAAGTTGGGATTTTCATTTATGATTTCTCTCTGCGACAACCAGCGAGGCCCGGCTTGAAACGTCAATTACTCATGGACGGAAGACTATGAGCACCTAAGAAGACGGAGTTATCTGCCTGTGCGGCGAGGGACACCTGTGCACACGACTGCCAGGGTAAAACGGATTAACACGCAAAATTCACTTCCTAGTCTCTAGGGACTTCGTCAGAGGTAAAAAGCTGATAATGAACAAAACTAAAATCGACGTTTCGGCCATGTAAGCCTTCAGCTGGAACAACAAACAACAACTCAAATATATATATATTTGATGGAACGATCTTAAAAGAATAGGAAGAAACAGAACGACTTGGAAAGTGTTTGTTGAAGACATATGCTTCACAGGGAGCTGAAAGGTAGAAGAGGAAGAAGATGAGTTCAGGGGCAAACAGGCAAAAGGAGGAGAACAGGAAATTCTATTAGATATGAAAATGATTTTGTACACACCAGTTGTCACGCATTTTTACATCTGTTGATCATTTGTTTCTCTCCCCCTCCCCCCCCCCCCCCCCTCCCGTCCCCCCCCCCCCGCCCCCTTCTTCTCGTTTTAAGGTGAACTTTTCAACTACTACAAAGTGCATCACAGTAAACAGGTTCAAAATTCATTTTATCTTCTTCTTCTTCCCTTCCTCATCTGCCTTTCAGCGTCGAGGGGAGATATAATTTGCGGTCTTTTGCTCTTCTGTTCGTCTCTGCTGCTGTTATGTTTCCTAGTGCTTCTAATATTCCATAGACCCATCTTGTTGAAGGCTCGTTGTGTTGTGTTTTGTTCTTTCTGCCTTGTCACATGGCCAAACCATTTTATCTGTTGTTTCCTTATATATTCTATGGCGGGGGCTATTCCTAGCTTTTTTCTCAGTTCTTCATTTCTGATCTTATCTCTCAGAGTGTTTCCTGTCATTCGTCTAACACATTTAATCTCTGTAGAGGTTATTTTTCGTATTGTTCTTGCATCTAGGGTCCAGGTCTGGCACTGGTAGCACAACGTGGGGATGAAGATTCATTTTATGTGTAAAATTATTCCAAAATGTGAGTATCCGTGTCTTTGTAATGAGAAATGAGGCGACAATAACAGCCATTTTTTTCTGCATTTAACTTTCTCGTACAATCTCCTGTTTGTTGTCTTGGTTATTGAGTTATTTGCGTGTCATCATCATTGCACTCCGAACATGTCCATAGGTGCTCAGATCCCCTCCTCAGCAATTCTCGCAGTGTCATGGTTCTTTTTGTCAAGAACGCGCTGTTTAAAGAAACTCATAGCAGGAAGGGCTTATGTCATCAAGTCATATGTCAAGAAGAAACACCTGGACTGAAAACGATCAGCGACTCATAGCTGGTTATTGTTTGCTTCAGTATCACTTACCTACGGTTGATAAATAGCTACTCCATTACCTCTCGGTGCGTCTGGAAACACTAAACAACTGGGGAAGAGATCCAGTGGGATGGGACCCAGTGGGAAGGGATCCAGTGGGAAGGGATCCAGTGGGAAGGGATCCAGTGGGAAGGGATCCAGTGGGAAGAGATCAAGTGGGAAGGGATCCAGTGGGAAGGCAGTCCGGTACTAACATAAAAGAAAATCTATCCTGAATATGGACGTGTTGAGCCGAAATGTGCAGATCTTGTTAGTTTCAGCACACCACACCTCAGTCTATGCACAGCCATCCGTAGTTGTGTTATTAACACTGTAGATGACTGTGCAGCTCGCATAGATGAAGGCATCACAAACTTTGGGTGATTCCGGGATTTCCCTCTCAACCCTTAGGCCTTAGTAAACTATAAATGGTTGTGGACAATTAACACGTATTGTCCTTTTAAAAAGACGAACAACTTCTTCTTTCATTCCTCATTTGTCTTTCAGCACCGGGGGGGGGGGGGGAAAGGGGGGCGCGGATATATTATTTGCGGTCTTTTGCCCTTCTGTTGGCCTCTCCAGCCATTATGTTTCTTTGTGTTTCTATAATATTCCACCAATCCATCTTTTCCGTGCTCGGCACTTGGGTCTGGTGTTCTTATAGAATTTATTGAAAGCTCGCTGTATTGTGTTTTGATCTTTCTGTCATATCATGCTGCTAAACCACTTTATATATTGCTTCTTTAACATATGTATTCGCTGATTATTTCTAGTTTTTCCAACTCAGTTCTTCGTCTATGACCTTATCTCTCCGGCTGTTTCCTGTCATGCATCTAGCACATTCAATTTTAGTAGTGGTTATTTTCCTTACTGTTTTCGAGTCTAGAGTCCTAGTCCGGCATTGGCAGCATAACATTGGAATATTTTGTTGTTGGGTGTCCGTTTTGCCTTTAGTGTTACTTCCTTGTTGGACAGCAGTGGGCGTTATATTTCCGATAATTTGACAAGCCCTGTTGCATATTTAATCTATTTAAGAAGCTTGTGAATTATCGTGTTTCATTAGACCTCCTAGACGACGAAAAGAATGAATGGTCGAGAGAACGCTGAAGATATGTCAATAATATATCTGATCATCATCTGCTGGATTAAAAAAAAAATATTTTTACGACATATATTACCATTGCTGGTGTATGTCGGGGGGAGGAAGGAAAGGGGGGGGGGGGGGCGGGCTCATGACAGGACCAGACGGATAAAGGCCGCTTGGTCAAAGCAGTCGCCACGATGTGTGAGACTCAGTATTTTTATTTCATCCCCCCCCTCCCCGATAGAAGAAAATCCTTTCTGTTTACCGCGGGTTTCTTCTTCTTCTTCTTCCGCGATCATGACGTCATTCAGACTAGGATTCCAGACTCTCCTATGAAGGCAGCTGCCTGTTTAAGTGATTCGGTTGCTCCGTATAGTTTCTCTTCCAGGGAGGTGGGTGTGGACCACATTGTCCTTCTCAGATTTGCGTACTGGGGGCAATCCTATAGAACATGTTTTGTTGTCATGTTATCCAGTGTACGGTAGCATTGGTTGGTAGTTCCTATTTTGAGTTTGGTGAACATGTGGTTTCTCATTCTGTTGTGGCCAGTGCGCAGGCGAAGTAAGATTACTTGATCCCTCCTTGATAGTTGGAGGTATCCATCCCTCTCGTTATACTTTGGGTGCTCTTGTTTTAATTTTTCACGATACTGGCCTTTGATGATGGATTTGCCTTCATCGTAGCTGACAAGATGGCTCTCTTGTGGTAATCTTCCTCCCTCTTTAGCTAATTTGTCGGCGCATTCATTCCCGTGTATATTACAGTGTGATGGTATCCACTGGATGACCACTCTCTGGAAGTTATTGTACAGTTGGTCTAGGGTTGTTTTCAAGTCATCTAGCTGACTGTTCCTGTGGGCTTTTAGAGCTGTTAGGACTGACAGTGCATCAGTCAGTATCACCAATTTCTAGTGCATGTTATTTTTGTGACCGCGGGTTTCGAACACTGTACACCGGCTTTTCTTCCAGCGAAACAGGATTTCGCAGCACGGCGACGTATTCCTCCTCATCTGCTTTACAAATGGAGTATACGGAACAACGTATTAAAAATCTAAAATTAAAAAAAGCGTTTGTTCTCAGTCTTTATGCAAATTGAAAACAATATATATCAATTATTTATATATGCATCATCATTATCATGTGCCATACCGGTTATCATGAACCATCACGTCCTTCCATAATTTTCTATCCATGCATCGTATCAATTCTGTTGTTGACTGTTTCCCATGCCATGATACCGACCTATTTTCTCTATTTTTCGTCCACGATGTCTCTTTATAGAAGTAGTTCTTCAAATAATCTACACTTAATTTCAGACTCAGTCACATTTCCTCTAAACAGTTCCCACCACGGCCAGCCGGAGTTACTATTTCAGGGAGCCGGTTCCTGCATCATTTTGAGAGCATCGTTACCAAGGGAGAGAAAGGCACACATATCCCAGCTTTCTGTAAACGAAAACACAAAATACGAAACATCTACGTCCATCTACGTACAGAACTGGAGTCGTCAGTCGCTGGAGACTGCTGGACTTGGCTGAGGAGAGGATCTGAGCACCTATGGGCATGTTCGGAATGCAATGATGATGACCCGCTAATAATTCTACGTCCATTTAACGTCCTTTTTTATTTGTTCTTTTCCTCCTGCACTACAAGAAGCAGCGACAGGAGAATTTGAAAAATGTCCCCAGGATATTCACTAGAGCCGTGTATGATCCCGAGTGTGAGTTTCTTTAAACTTTTACATCATCGTGGAGATTCATTAACGTCCTTTAAGGGAAGACTACGAAGAGGATTAGTCTGGTCGGCGTTTCGCTTTTTTCTTTTCCTTGTTAGCGACTTGACAAGCAAAAAATATGGACTAGATATGAATGTCAAAAAGACTAAAACTATGATCATAAGCAAAGAAAATACCCAAAACCTACTAGTGTATATCAAAATAGAAGGAATAGACCCGGAGACAGATCAGAACTACAACTACCTTGGACATACTATAACCAATGATGGAAAATGTAAAACTGAAATAAACAAAAGAATAGGAATGACAAAAAGTAATTTTATTGTCATGAAGAACATACTAACATCAAAACAAATAACACCAGGACTAAAACTAAGAATAGCAAAATGTTATGTCTTCTCAACATTCCTATATGGTGCAGAAACATGGACATTAGACAAGATAACAGAAGCCTTTGAAATGTGGATATATAGAAGAATAGGTAGAATTGGATGGAAGGAAAAGAAAACAAACGACGAAGTCTTAAAACAACTAAAAATGAAAATGAATGAACTACTAAACACAATTCAAACAAGACAAATGTGATTTTTGGGACATGTTAAAAGACACAACAGCCTACTAAAAGTAATCTTGGAGGGGAAAATACAAGGTAAAAGAGGCAGACCAGGACTAACATGGACAAGTAACATCAAAAGATGGACAAATCAACCTATGACAACCTGCACCATCAAAGCAAGAGACAGAGCAGAATGGCGCCCCATGGTAGCTAACCTTCGTTGCGGAGATGGCACTTACTGATAATGATGATGATGTTAAGGAGATGCGATCACCTCAGTTTCGTATAGTTTGTATTAGATTCGCAATTGACATGGAATATTATTTTGTAAAAACTAAAATGTTTTGGTCAGTGTCGTTTTTCTTCTAAATTATCTTCTAAAATTTCTTAAGAGAGTAGCTGTCTGATCTTTTCTTCTTTATTCGCCTGTTAGCGTCAATGGGAGATAGAATTAGCGATTTTTGCTATTCTGGTGGCCTCTCCTGCTGTTATTTTTCTAATATTCCATAAATTCATCTTTTTCGTGATCGACCTTGGGTCAGGTGCTCTCGCAACGTTTATTGAAGGCTCGTTGTGTAGTGTTTTGATCTTTCTGGCTAATCACGTGGTCAAACCATTCTATCTGTTGTTTCTTTATGTACTCTAAGGTGGGAATTATCTCTAGCTTTTTTTTCCTCAATTAATTTCTGACCTTATCTCTCAGACTATTTCCTGCCATTAGTCTAACACATTTAATTAATCTTGGTGGTTATTTTTATCATTGTTCTTCATTTCTAGAGTTATTACCTTGTTGAACTATAGTGGTGATAGCTTCCGATGATTTGTCAAGCTTTGTTGCAACTTGAGTCTATTTCTGCTACTTGTGAATTGTCGTTTGTCATTAGACTTCCTAGTTATTTAAACTCCTGCCGTCTGGTGAAAAAGAACGACCTATTTTTTTAAATCTCAGATATTTTTTTTTGTCTCCAGTAAATTATTTCTATTCATACTAAATTGCATCTGGAACAAAAATAAATATTTGTCTACATACAAACGATATTATTTTGGCTTCGGATTTTTAAAGATACTATTAATAGTGATAAATTATTTTAACTCTCGATTCTACAAATATATTATTAATATTTATTAGAAGAAAATTATGTTATAGGACTATGTGGAATTTCAATATGTTATTTCTATTAAAGCGAAGTTATTATCATTTTAAATAAGGCTGGGAACCTGTTAATTTAATGTATGAATTACAAACATTTGTACTTTTGTATTTTTAATTAAAACTTATTAAGTTTGTATGTCGAAATACAAGTTGAATAAGACTGAAATATCTACTATAGCAATTTTTATTTTTTTGTAGTGCGCCCGCAAAGTAAAGCTAGGTAATTAAAATTCATATGTAATAGCTTTTCACTGGAGATTAAAGAGATACATATATTATTGATATTCATCTTGTACGAAGGCTAACGAACTTTCATACAGAATGATTACAATTACAAATAAAAACTATTTATCCCCGTTGGGAGTATTATGAACAGCCAGATCAAAATAACATAGAAAAACCAAGTCTCAATTAAAAAAACAAAATGGAAGTTGTTTACCGACATTCGCGGGTTATCGTCCGAACTACAAAGATTAAAGGGCAATGGCTTTCAGAAACCTATGAAAATAATTGTTAAAATTATCATCATCATCAAGTACCGGGCCTACTGGCGTAGGTGATCATGTCTCTCCACAACTTTCGATCTCGACAGTTATTTATTATTTCTGTTGTTGACCTTCTGCCAAGCCATTCTCGTAGGCTGTCTGGTATCTTTTCTCTATGTTTCCCTCTATCTCTTCGTCCCTCAATTTTTCCATTTGTTCTTAAAATTATAAGCACAGAAATAAAGCTTAGGATATTCAACTCAAATGTATTATCTAATATATCCTATTGTGGTGATTCATGATTGTACAAAGAAATTACGACGGTGGTTTTCTGTTGCATTCCATCGGTTTGTTTACGGCTGGCTCCGATACCCTTTGACTAAAAAGTCTCACTCACAAGGCAGTGAGGTTGTTTTACTTCGGGTAGCAGAAGTGTCAGACCTTGCACAGGACCCACATTGAGTTATTGAATTATTTGCGGGTCATCATCATTGCACTCCGAACATATCCATAGGTGCTCAGATCCCTTCCTCAGCAGGTCCCGCAGTGTCCAGCGACTGACGACTCCAGTTCTGTGTTGATTGATAAGTCTTCTTATACGCCAACTACGTTTATCTTTTCTGGCTGTGCCCATCTTAACTCCCATCTCTTTCATCCGAAGGAGTGACGTGGATTTGTGGTTGTCGAAGTCCTGTGCTCTTCCCACATCCCGGAGGGCGCTGATGATGTCCGCCCGATCCATTGGTTGACCATCCTCAACGACAGCGCAGCTAGCTAACCTGCCCGCCCTTTCATTTCCCCGTACTCCCTCATGTCCATGCACATAGACAAAGGTGATCGTACGTATTTTTGATTTCTGCAATGGCTCTAACCATTGCATGCGTTCAGAGCCCGCCTCCACTTTTTTTTATCATGCTCATCGAATCACTCAGTATACATGCGTGGGTGTAGTCTTGTGACTCTAAGCAGTTGAATGCCCTGATCACTGCCATCACCTCCATCGTCATGCGACTCGTGGTCATGACGTATACACCACTGTCTTCTTGTTGACTATTCTGTCTGCCGAGCGTGCTGTAAATTCCCATGCACTTCTTTGGTGTCGTATGACAGATCCGTCTATATAGATGACTGCATCTTTCTGATCGGTATTGTCGCTGATGAGACCTATATTTTGATAAGGAATATACCGCCCGCAAAATCGAATCAAGGTCCTTCAATTTCTTCAATTGCAATCCAAGTGTCCATTATATATATATATATATATATATATATATATATATATATATATATATATATATATATATATATATGAAGCCATGTGTGATTTTGGAATAGAAATAATAACAAAAATATTGAATGATATCTACAACAGCAGATATATACCAGGCGACATGCTCAAATCAATATTCATACCCTACCAAAGAAATCGGGTGCGATTGAATGCGACGATCATCGCACAATAAGGCTTATGAGTCATATGACTAAAATATTACTAAGAATCATCATGCGAAGAGTGCGAAACAAAATCAGTCCAGAAATTAGCGATGAACAGTGTGGTTTTGTTATTGAGTTATTTGCGGGTCATCATCATTGCACTCCGAACATGTCCATAGGTGCTCAGATCCCCTCCTCAGCAATTCCCTCAGTGTCCAGCGACTGACAACTACAGTTCTATGTTGGTTGATAAGTCTTCTTACACGACCACTAAGTTTAGTGTGGTTTTTGTTAGAGATAAAGGAACAAGCTATATCATTTATATCAAAAGATCCTTAGTAGAAAGAGCCATAGAGGTGAAAACAGATCTATATTTATGTTTCATAGATTACACCAAGGCATTTGACAAAGTAAAGCACCAAGAAATAATCAAAATTTTAGAAAGCATAAACGTAGACAAAAAAGATCTAAGAATAATAAAGAACATGTACTGGCAACAAAAAGTGGCCATAAGAACTGGAAACCAATTGGGAATGTTTCAACAAATAAATCAGGGTGTTAGACAAGGTTGTGTGCTGTCACCAGATTTGTTTAATATTTATGGTGATATTACTTTAAGATCCATAAGAGACATGCCTGGAATAACAATTGGAGGTCATATTATAAATAATCTAAGGTATGCTGATGATACAGTCTTAATCGCTAAGAGCCAAAATGAGTTACAAAAAATGCTGGGCATTATAGTGAAGGAAAGCAAAAATAAAGGACTCAGCCTTAATAGCAAAAAGATAGAAGTAATGGTAACAACAAAGAAAGAGACATCACCTCAGTGCAAAATAAAGACAAGTGGAACAATATTAAAACAGGTAAATGCATTTAAATATTTGGGAACTTTGTTAACCTCAGATGGTAGATGTACAAAAGAGGTGAGATGCAGAATGGCTCAGGCAAAAGCAGCTTTCCAAACAATGAGGAAGATACTATACAATCCATTTTTAACAACAGAAACTAGAAAACGAGTTCTTAAATGTTATGTAGAGCCAGTCTTGACATATGGATGCGAATCATGGACAATAGGACAACAGACAAGAAAATCACTAGAGTCTGTAGAAATGTGGTTTTACAGAAGAATGTTGAGAGTACCATGGACAGCTAAGAAGAGTAATGAAGATGTTCTGAGAGAGGTCAAAGGAAAATGAGAGCTAATTTCCAATATTAGGAAGAAACAATCATCATTTTTTGGCCATGTAATGTGAAGAGAACAACTGAAATATATTGTAACAATTGGAAAAATTGAAGGACGAAGAGATAGAGGGAAGCAAAGAGAAAAAATAACAGACAGCTTAAGAGAATGGTTTGGCAGAAGGTCAACAACAGAAATGATAAATAGCTGTCGATATCGAAAGTTGTGGAGAGTGGTGAGACATGATCACCTACGCCAGTAGGCCCGGTACTTGATGATATATATATATATATATATATATATATATATATATATATATATATATACATATATATATATATATATATATATATATATATATTAGACATTATTTCTGCATTATGAAGTCGATTAGTCTAGTCGACAGGCCATTCTTTTTGCATATAGGACAAGATGGCAATTTCATTCAGCAAGGGTGATTTGTTAAAAATACATCATTGTTTCAACTAGGTATCAATCTGGGTCCATTCACTCAGTCCTGCCTCTGTGCGAACTGCACACGAGAAGCCGTCGTGCAGATCCGTGATGATATCTTCTTCTTCTTCTTCTTCTACCTTTTTAGCTCCCAGTGGAGCATAGGTCTTCAACAAACACTTTCCAAGTCGTTATGCTTTTTGCCATTCTTTTAAGATCATTCCATGTCCTGCCATTTCCATCCTTTTATTCTGCGTAAGCATCAATTAATGAAAGTCTGTATCTTCGTGTTTGTCAATTTTGTTGTTCTCCATGTTTCACAGCCATATAATAGGACCGCCTTAACATTGGTTGAACATTTTTATTTTTGTATTTAGCCTAATTTCTTTGGATTTCCATATGTTTCCCAGTGCAATGAAAGCTCCTCTTGCTTTTGATATCCTTATTTTGGTATCATTTTCTGTTCCTCCTTCTTTATCTATATTACTGCCCAGATATATATAAGATTGTACGTCTAGTAGAGGTATTTCTCCTAATTTTATTTGGTTATTGCCAAATGTATTAATTCTCATAACGTTGGTCTTATCTCTATTAATCTTCAGTCCTAGCTGTTGTGATCTCTCATCAAGTATGCTCATTTTATCCTGCATCTGTTGATGGCTATGTGATAGGAGAGATATGTCATCAGCAACGTCTAAATCATCAAGTTGTTTGGTCAGTGACCACTGGATTCCATTTCTGTTGTTTTGAGTTATTTTCATACTCCAATCTATGGACAGTAGAAAGAGAAATGGAGACAGAATGCATCCCTGCCTTACTCCTGTTCTTATTTCAAATGCTTCTGTAATCTGTCCTTCATGCACCACACTACATTTCGTTCCTTCATACATTGTTTTTATCAGGTTAATAAACTTTATGGGGATTCCGTAATGACTCAGCAACTTCCACCGTAATGACTCAGCAACTTCCAAAGCATTCTTCTGTCTAAACTATCAAATGCCTTTTCGTAATCTATGAATCCAATATAAAGTGGGGATTTTAGTTCTAAACTTTGTTCAACGATTATACGTAGAGTAGTTATTTGATCAGCACATGATCTGTTCTTCCTAAAACCTGCTTGTTCATCTCTAAAATGTTTCTCAATGGCCTCTTTTAGTCTCTCCAGAATGATTCTGCTTAATATTTTTCCTGGCACTGATAGTAGCATGATTCCTCTATAATTTGTGCACTCCTGTAAACTTCCTTTCTTTGGTAGTTTGATCATATAACCTTCTTTCCAGTCTTTAGGCATTTCTTCTCTCTCCCAAATTTGATCTAATAGATTATGTAGCATCTTGGTAGAGGTGTTAATATCTGCTTTGATGGCTTCCGAAGGAATTTCATCTGGTCCTGTGGCTTTACCATTTTTTAATAGTTTGATGGCTTTCATTATTTCTTCTATGCTTGGTTTTCCACAGTTAACGTGTAACTTTTCTTCTGCTGGTATCTGGAGGATTATTTGAGCCGGGTCTATTCAAAAGTTCTTCAAAGTACCCTTTCCATCTCTCCATTTATTCCCTTATATTACTAAGCAGATTTCCTTTCTTATCTTTAATAAAGGCATTGACCTGTTTGTATTTTCCACTTAATTTTGTTGTGCTGTTGTACAGTTCTTTCTTATTCCCTTTATTTGCTGCTTCTTCTGCCTCTTTAGCTAGTTCATCTATATATTTCCTCTTATCCCTTTTAATGCATCTTCTCACTTCTTTGTTCACCTCTGAGTAAGCTTCCTGTGTTTTGTCTTTATTACTTCTCGTTTTGCTTTTATTTATATCTGCTTTCTTGTTCTTTCTTTCTTTAATTTTGTTCAGGGTCTCTGCTGTCATCCATGCCTTATTCTGGCGTTCTTTTTTCACTAGTGTTTCTTCGCGTGTCTCTTTTCATATATCTTTTACCTGTTTCCAATGATCTTCTATATTTATTGTATTTTCTAGTTGTTGGAGGACTTGGTATTTGTTTGATATTGTGACTGCGAATTTATCTTTAATTCCTTGTTCTTTAAGGAACCCTACATTGAAATACTTGATGATATAATCATGATGAAATAACTCAAAACTAGTATACAGCTAAGAGAAATGACCACGCAGCAGTCTTTTTTATAATCAAGACAAGAACGAGGGTCAACGTCAGCCATATTTTGAAAATTAACCAGAAAATCACAAAGCAAACTCAAGTGGGAAACAACAGAAATAAGAGCCGACCAGGACTGATACTAGAAGAACACTGATAAGATGGCAACGGCAGCAGTCATCGACTACCTTACTGAGTGTTGGAAGCTTGTCCAAAACAGGCACTTATATAAACAAAAAAGTACACCAAGAGCCACTGTAACTGCAGTGTTAGCCTCTTTGACTTTGCAGGTATACACTTTAAGCTTTACAGTAAGACTTACAAAATTTAACATGAACGTAATTTTTTTTTTTTTTTAAAGCCAGACAAAATTGACATTTTTATCAAATTGACCGAATGACCAAGATATATGTTTGCTCAGCCCACCTACTGATTTTGTGTGGGGGATGTTACTAAATGTAAATCGCCATAGCTTAGTGGTTAGTGAACTGGACTACAAAGGACTAGAGGTCGGGTTCGATCCGGGTACACTCAGCCTTAAAAGGGTACCAGATTTTTTCTGGGAAAGTAAAGCGGCACGGGCGTAATACCGACCACATTACCATAAAATCATTCACCGTAGATCTATACAAATTATGGACACTAACATCATATTCCATATACACGGCTCGTGTCGAGACGAGGATCATTACTTTTTAAAAGGTGTCCGGTTAGCGCAATCGATAGGCGGTTGGCTTACCACGGCAACAGCCGGGGTTCGTACCCTGGCGAGGACACCTGGGTTTTACTAATTCCCTAAAAATTAGTACCTCTGAAGTCGGAGTAAATCTGCCTGCATGGCAAGGGGCATCCTGTAATGGGATAAAACAGACTTTACACGCAAAATTCAGTCCCACAAAATTGAGTGGGTGGGACTTCGTCAGAGGTCAAAGCTGACGAAAGCTAACGAACGAACGATTACTTTAAAAAAAAATATTACTATATATATATAGTAATATATATATATATTATATAGTATATCAATATATAGTATATATATATATATATTGGGAGCCGCGCTAGCTCATTGGTTAGTGAACTGGACTACAAAGGACAAGAGGTAGGGTTCGATCCCAACCGACGACTCCGGTTCACGCAGCCTTTAATGGGTACCAGATTTTTTTTCTGGGAAAGTAAAGCGGCACGGGCGTAATACTGACCCCATTACCCTAAAAACCATGTGCCGAAGGTCTGTAAAGTTTATGGTCACTAACACCATATTCCCTGTACGCCACTTGGCGTGATGGGGGTACTTTACTTTTTTTTTTTTAATATATATATTATAGAACGTAAAAGAGGCAGACCAAGACTAACATGGACGAGTAACATCAAAAGATGGACAAATCAGCCTATGACAACCTGCACCATGAAAGCAAGAGACAGAGCAGAATGGCGCTCCATGGTAGCCAACCTTCGTTGCGGAGAAGGCACTCGATGATGATGATGATGATATAATCTAGATTTACTTTATCAGACATGGGTTAGTCGATCCATTTTTTAGCCTACAATTTTACAAAGTCTCCTTAAAGATGTCAATTTTGTAGGCAATGCCTACCTAATATTTATTTGTAGCACCGCGATTTCAGGTTATTACTCACCTTGGACATTCATGTCGAAGCACCAATAAACTCTTCTAAGGAGTTAGAAGGGTCCATTTTTTATTTCCAGCAAACTTTTTTATTTTAGACCCACAAGGATTCATGGTTCACCCAGCCTCTAAAAATGGATACCTGAGATTTTTTAGGAAGTTAAGGCGGCCTGGCATAATACTGACCACATTACCAAAATATGTGCAGTTGATGATGGAACAAATACGGTCACTAACATCATGCTCCCCATATGTCTATCAACACATGAAGAGAATCTTTACATTTTTTTTTAACAAGCAAGAGAAATATTTCTTCAGTGGTACAAATAACATATTCCTTCAAATAGCAGTAATCACACAAAAATGTTACCAACAAGGATAAACCTTAGGAGAAGCCAATGTACAAAAGAACTTTATTACACATATCAGAGAATATGAGAAAATACAACAAATAAATCAGCTGTGCTTTTAACAACTTTTACAGTTGAACATCACAAAGTAATAAATGAAAAATTGGCATTAGTAATAATTATGCAGATAATTCAAGATTATACAGTATGATATGTATAATCGCAACACGGAAAAAAAGTATAGAAGTTTTGTGTATGTTATTTTGAAATTAAAAAAAAAAATTATATTTTAGGAAACCTAATGAGCAGGTACTTTATCTATATTTGTATACATAATGTTTTGTATGCAGATTTGTTGATTTTGAATTCTGTATTTTAGAAAGTTGTCTTAATTTGTTTGTTAGATACTTTAGTTTCACTTCACTACATTTACATTAGCTTCTTGAAGTGTTTATAATTGCAGAGTTTTAGACTGTCTTTATCTTAGTGCCGTTTCAGCTGATTATGTTGTTACCTCTCTTTGTCCTGTTTTCTGTGCTGCGTGGTTTATGCTGTTAGGTTTATGCTGTTACATGTATTAATAACATTGCAGTCAATACCGTTACTTATGTACAGATCATAATGCATTCTACTTGTCCACTTGTTGATTTCCAGGGCAGAGGGTTATCCTGAATTACTTTGGTATGACATATCTACATGGTATCATGAAAAATTACTATAAGAAAAAAAAAGAGGTTAAGAATGATGTAGAAAGATACTGTTGATATTTAAACATTATGACGTGGAAGAAAAAGAAGAAATGAATGAATAAATTTACAAGAATTAGATAAATTAATAAGTTTTAACATGAAAACTGAAGAAACACATCCATAAGTCTTGGCTGACAGACATATTAATGTATATGAAGATTAGATCAATCCAAAGCCTCAACAAAATGATAAAGCTGTTTGTAAAGTGGAGTTGAGATCAAATTAATGAAAAGCACTTGTTTGACAGTGTAAACACCAAAATGTGAGCAAGATGTAGAAAAGGTCTACAAGAAATTGTGACAGAAGCTGTATAAAATACTGAAAAACATTTATGTATTATTTAAAATACAGCAATACAAGTTTCTCAGCTTCAGTTTTACAATTTTATGAACTAGGCATGTGAGTTAAAAGACTAATATATGATAAACTGGCTTTTTATACAAAAGTTATGCAATATCCGCAGTACTCTTGTAAGAGTAACTAAGGACAAACATCACATAA
Organism: Megaustenia siamemsis; assembly: GCA_032433765.1. NCBI lineage: Eukaryota > Metazoa > Mollusca > Gastropoda > Stylommatophora > Ariophantidae > Megaustenia > Megaustenia siamemsis. The sequence goes on from JAVIAB010000047.1 coordinate 27,003,617, forward strand.
AATCTATTTTAAAACATTTAAATGAAAAAATATCTATGCAGAGAAGAGTGGTCTACATCATCAACGACTGGAAGGTCAAGGTATAGGTAAGGCAATATACTGGAGTTCAAAGTAAGATTATAAAGAATGAATCATAGTGTTGACAGGACAGTGGTCACTCAGTGGTGAGAGGACTGTCCTACTAAGAACAAAATGCTGGGTTTTAATTTCAAATGAAGTCTGCTTGGTTTATCCCGACTTAAATATGTACTGAAGTTTTCTGTGAAAGTAGGGAGGCTAGGTGTAAAACTGACCACATCATCCAATAAATGTGTCATTAGTCAATTTAAAATATGGCCACTAACATCATGTTCCCTATAAGACTTAAAGTGTGGTGGGAACCACTTAAATGTTTTTTAAAAATAGTGCTACAAATCAAATAAAAATAAATTGATACTAAGACATCCAGTTTAAGACTTATCCTTATTCTATTCATTAGATCACATCTAGAAATCAGTGATGGTTTGCTGTCATTTATTGAGCTTTTGAAAATATTTTTTAGAGACATCACACTATCATTATGTAATATTTTCAACACATACACAAATACAGTATCTGATTGTATTACAAAAATATCAACAGGCCATACTCAGCAACACCATATCATATCTCATTGATCAATCATATCTCATTGATCAATCATATCACATTTCACTGATTGAGCTCATAATTTAAGAAGAAATTATGAAAATATAAAATCAGTGTAAGTCTAGTAACTGATGCATGTGTGTAACTCTGCTTTGCTTTTAAACAGATTGGCAGTGATATTATGGTTCTTAAATTATGACAAGTCAGTTTAAATTACAGATTTGCTGTTTTGAAGCTTCAAGTTTTATTTAATAAGAAACATGTTATGGCATTAGGCTTTCTATCTATCTATTGACCTTTCGAGCCGTAGCCGACCCATAGGGCGTAGACCAAGATACTCCTTCTCCTATCTGAATCCCAGCTGAATTAGGCTTTGAATGTATTTAAAAGATAGTTTGTGTTAAACTGGTTTTTTGTTTTTTTGGTTGTGGCATACGTGTTTTTAATTGCAGGTGATTTACAGATATTTATTTTTCATGTCTGAAAGTGTTCGAATATGTTTTTTAAAAAAAAGAAGTAAGTGAAGGTTCCTGCTACACCTTGCTAGGCAGGTGGTGAATATGGCTTTAGCGACCATATTTTTCCATGACCAATGGTACATATGTCATCAGACATGTATTTAGAAGAAATGACCAGAGAATTACTAAGTAGGCTCTTATATAGGAAACATAAAGTGAGAGAAAAGAGGATGACCTCGAGAAACACTGAAAAGAACTATAATAAGAGAGACAAGGTTGGCAGGCATAGACTCACTCTCTACATTCAAACAGCTTGCCCAGAATACAGACAATTGGGGGTTGGTGGGAGGGAGAGACTCTTTGAGCCCTATGTACTGTCTAATGGCACTGGTATGATCAGGAATCAAGAATGGTGCATTTTTGAGTGATGTAATTGGTATCATGCCAGGCGACCCTTACTTTACAGGAAAATCTCTAGTACACATTTTTTAGAGATGAGTGCAATTACTAGCAGACAAATTATAACAAAAACACTGTTTTGAAAAGAACACCTTCTTCACAATTCTTTTCTTCCTTTAAATAGCGGAATAATTAGATAATCAAAGACAAATAGCAATCAGGCAAGCTTACTTTAAGAGTTGGTAGGTAAAATTGAACTAATTCAAAAACATATAGAAAAGACAGTTTTGGTTGAAAAAATATTTTTCTCACTTGTTTCATCTTATTCTATTTTCCAAGAGAGGTGATAACAGGAAAAAAGAGAGAACTGCTAGAATGGAATGATGTAAGTCCTGGTTTAGTGAAATATGTCTAGCCATGAAGGATAGGTAACCATGAAACAACCTGGCTAATGAGGCACAGATGAAGTTTTGGCAGGTTTAGCAAGTTAACAATGGATAATTTATTGTTAAAAACAAAGATGAGATACAAATGGACAGATCCATTGGATAATAATCAATGACCAGTGCAATGTTAAAGACACTGAAAATAAGAGAATGATGCAAGACTTCATGCAGTCCCAAAGTACAATGGAATGACAGCATCAGAAAACCCTAAAAAAGGTACCAAATGACAATGACTACCAGAAGAATAATACCAGATGATGGAAAGCTAGATTTTTTAATTTGTTTTAATACCAAAAAGGGGTATATGAGAAAGTAAATAAAGATTTTAGCATACAGTGTACATACAATTACACTGGTTGTTTGTTTATTTATTCTTCATATATTTTGATTACAGATAAATCAGTGTGAAGAAAAATGATTGCACTATTACAAGAATATGCAAAATAAAATATTTGTTTATTCATAACACAAGGTGTACATCTCCATAATTAATACTTTGTTTTTTTCTATAATTTTTTAATTTGACTGTTACTATTAAGGAGGATCATCAAACATGTTTGCCTGATTGAAGGCCCAATAAATTTATCAGAAACAATTTAAAGAGAATGGCTTCATTTGGCTTGAAAATTAACTCAGGAGGGTGGTGGCAATCTGAACTGACAGACTCATTTACCTAAGAGCATGACGATGACTGAATATTTGTTAGCGTTTGACATTTTTAACACTATATGGCAGTTTTTCTAAATTGTTTGACCCTGAAGGAACTCTGAAAATTTATTATTCTCTCTCTCTCTCTCTCTCTCTCTCTCTGCGATCAAGACTCAATCAGAGTAGGATTCCAAAAAATTTATTATTAAGTATCATTGAAACTTTGTATAAAAAATGATTATAGCTAAAGCTCACAATAAATAAGTTTACCGTCAAATTACAGGTACACAAATTCACCAAGTGTGTTGGTTTGATCTGCTTTGAAAGGAAATTCTGACAGGACTATCAACTGAAGGCTTTAGCCAAAAAGTTTGTCTTGTCTCTCTACTAGTTGAGCTGCATGATACTATTCTATGTTTATTTTACAAAAACTATCAACTGCTGAGAGTGCTTAGAAAAGAGAATAATAACATTCTGTTTATTTATACAACAATTTGTAGAATTGTCCCTAGTTTCCAACCCATTGGTTTCATTGGATAGTTTTAAAGAAATGACTAATAAAGAGCTGTCATAGACATACCCAGCTTATTAAAAACAAAAAAACCTGCTTGCTCACTGAAGATATTTGTTGTTTCTAAGTTTTGTATGTATTTTCAAAACAAGAATAACACATGTTGTTTCTAAGTAATGTTGGTGTGTTCAAATGAGTTAACAGTAAAAGAAAAACCTTTTTATTTCATTCTTTAAGAAAACATAACACCAATGATAGTTAATTTCAGCCATTTCTGTCCAGCTTTTAGCTGACACACAATGTACACACACACACACACTAAACATATACAGGTAAATATGACCAATGTATATTAAACACTCATATTTTACAGATATATCCCAACCAAAGCAATGATAGAGTATAAAATCATTTACATGTTAACACTGTTATCAGTAATATAAATTATCAGCATTGTTCAGTAATTAAATTACCACAATTTTAAAGCAATTTACATAATAAGTTACTACCAGTAGTTCACTCAAGGTAGCCTTGATGTAAATAATTAATGTTATCATAGACGTAGCATGTCACCACACTCAATAAATCTTATACTTGTATCAACTTTAAAAATAAACATTTTTAATATAGTTAACTGAAAAATTATCCTATAATTTTTTAAATATTAAATTAATATTCAAAGTGAAAAATTATAAATTAATGTATATCAAAGTACATAAATAGAATGCAACATAATCCATAAAGCTGAGAAAAAAAATTATTTTCCAGAAATTACAATCTGAAACAAAAGTAACTAAAAAGGTTATGTTTGTTTATTATCTACAACACAACTTTATTGTAATACATATGCTAAAACATCAGTTGCAGTAAATAAAATGAAACTATTGTATGGCTTACTGCTCTAGTAATGAGGATGACAATGGAGTTGATTTTGATGGTTATGGTTATATGGCTGAAATGTACTAAGAAGATTACAAATAAAGCAAATTTCATGATAAATTATTTCCTGTATAATTATTTTCAAATTAAGAGTAAAACTGAGAGTCTATATATATATATATATATATATATATATATATATATATATATATATATAAATTAGCAAACTTCATATAATATAAATAATCTGGACTGGAAGATTATGTAAATTTACAATAGTTTTGAAATGCAAAAAAAAAAAAAAAATGTTTAGAAAATGAGAGCACACCAAGATTCATCAGTTGAAATAATCAGTTTGCAAATGCAAAAAATGGCTGCTTGCAATTATGATGTAGGCCTATAATTATATGCAATGTACAGTATTACATTGCAGAAATAAAAGGGTGTTACAAAATATCATGACCACAAGACAGCTGTAAATAAACATACAATTACATACTGGATATTATGCAGGTATAATTGTAAATGTGGCAAAATGAAAATAACAATTAGATTCACCTTTATTTAAAATTATTGTGTACAGATTTAAAATAAAATAAATATTGTAGAAGGTAAACATTATATTGTAGAAGGTAAAAATTATAAATTCTTTGTGGAGATAATGTGTAATTTTTACTACAAATAGCCTCTAGTATATACCATTTGTAGGTATTACATTTTTTGTTTAATATATTTAAATATCTAAAATAAACATAATTCCAACTCATTCATACACAAATGTAATACGTGATATTAGGAAGTGAGATTAAAAAAACATGTGTTTACCTCCATGTTCTCCATATACATACTTAAATGGGGAACTTGATGGTTTAGAGATAAGATGCCAGCCTCTGAACCAGAAGGTCCCAAAATCAAATCCTGTTACAGGTGGTGTTAATTTATCTTGAATCTGTGGCTTTTTGTGGCTTTACCCTCCATTGGTCTCTGGGTAGAGAGAGGACACCCAGTGTGCATTCTGCATATGTTAAAGAACCCTTGGCAGTTAAAATTAAAAAAGAGTAGGCCAAACCATTGCTGTGGCAAAAATGGTTAAATTATAAATCTACTCATGCTGTAGAGGGATGTGTTAGGTAGAAAGGTGCAGGTCTTATGAACTGCCGTAAATTAGCAACACAATGTTGCAACACCTACGCAATAGTTGATCCTAAGAAGAATAAGAAAAACACATTCAAACACAAATTATAAAACAATAATTGCTAACTTTCGATGACTATTCCAATTTCCTTCTGAATCATCCAATAAAATTTCAAAGCTATTAATAGATGGTTGCAAGTGAAATACTTTCTAATACCAGAATCAGTAAACTTCTTGTTAATGACCAATCAAGATATTTCAGTTTTGTTAAACAAAGAGAAAATATATGCTGAATCTTCAGACTAAATCATTTTGACAGAAAATGTAAGAATATATAACAAAATAAATAGAAATTAGAAAACAATAGAAACTGAACTTTAATAAGAAATCTAACCCTTAATGCACTTCTAATTCTTTATAACTTGTTCAAGGTTGTAGCTTCAAAGTGCATTAAATGATGCTTGTGATTATGTTTCCACAAAGAAAAGAGAACATCAAATAAATGTGTTTACAAAATTATAAAATCATGCATCAGATGTGTTCAGAATTAGATGTGTTTAGAGTTTTCTAGTTATTTTTTAACTTAGAGAATGTACACATTTTCACAAATGTTCATAAGACTAAGTTTACCTCATATATGCAAGAGCAGCAACGATGAGCACACCTCTGTCGCTAATTCTAAAAACTAAAATTTGCAAGAAGAAATATGTTATTTTATATTTAGAGATAATTTTCAATATTAAAAAAATGTGCCATCTTTTTAACAACTACACATTTAAAACACAAGTGGCAAAAAATCTATACCTTTAGTATAGAATCAATAACAGTATTAATTAACAAACTTAATGGGGTTGGTATAACCAGCTATGTAAAGTGATCTAGATTCTTCCCAGTGATCCCTATCTCAAGATTGTTGAGACTAAATGCTCAGTTTTATAGAAGACTGCCAATTAAAAGTGCACCTTGTGTTCAATTGAGTCTATAAAAGCAACATTAGCAGTTGAAAATAAAAAGAGTGGAGTGCATGCCATTAAATGCGCAAAATAAAAAAAAATAAACAATTTCTACCAAACTACACCCATTGAAACAATCATCGTACACATCCACCGTAAATGGGAAATAAATCTGGGTCTACATTAAATCCACCTTTTCCTCAGTAACATAATGCATTACACCAAACCATATGGAACACAATTTTTATGTCTTTGAATCAATATCAAGCAAACATCATTTACCAAATGAAAGTAAATTATGCCATAATACGTTTTCCATTTCTGCCATCATTGAATTAAATTTAACTCTACATTTTCCCTACAAACTCAAATAAAAATAAACTTTTATGTTCTATTAAAGTTGAGGACATTCGTCATGGTTTATGGTAGATTATATTTGTTGACACCAATATTTTTATTAAATACTGGAATATTTATGGCTGATGTAGCTAGCCCAATATCAAGCCATCATACTTTCCAAGATTAAATCTCTGGTATTTATTTTTAAAGATTGGGTAAACTCCAAAACTATGTTGGTTGGAAAAGTGGTTACTACAATTGCAATTTGGAACTCAGCCCACCTGATCAGCTAATAAATGTATCAAACCACTTCTTCAGTGCAGTTTTTATTCCATGCCATATTTACTTCTTTATTACCATTAAAATGTTTTGTCTTAGTGAATGTTCATTAAAGTACAACTATGAAAATCCACTTGGAACAGTTCATTACATTAGTAAATTGCCAATACTTGGACTCTTCTGTTCTCTACCTGAAAAAATCACAGAGATTGTAATTTATACCCATCATTTGTTTGTGGTTTAATCAAAGTAATGTGTACTCTGTGGGATTTTTGTACTTAGGACCATCATGAAGGAATCAAAGGAATTCTAATTCTAATCACTCAAGCTCTATGCATTTAAAAAGAAATTTCCCTTCAAAAACACAAACTGGAGAAACTTTACACCAAATGAAGAAACTAAACAGAAGTATGTATCAAGCTACAAACACGGAAGATTCTGGAAGTACATCTGCCATGTTCTCAGATTAAACTAAAGAGGGCTTTCATACCAGGCTTTCATGAGAACAATGGGTGGCGAAAAGAAAAAAAAGGAATCACAAAAGAAACTTTACACAGAACAATTGACAGACATGACTCAACTATGAGCTGAAGAACAAAACAAGGCTTATAAGACCTAGCAGTGAGTCATCAGACATGGAGCATTATAGCTTCTGCCCTATGTGCTGTCTCTATCTGTTGTCTTGAGAAGAACTGACTGTGGGGATAAATAACACTCAAACATTAATAGTACTTGAATTACTGCTAGTTTTGGATCTACTCTTATTATCCATTTGCTCCACTAGTTTATTAAAATCTTTTGTCTTATGTCCATAATGATAGCCTCATGGACTTAATATAACAATAGTTGATCATTTTGTGTCATCACACATGTAAATGTGACCATTTTGCTTATTAAAAACTCATAACCAACATCGAGTGCTGCCTCCGCATTGAAGGTTGGCTACCATGGAGCATCATTGCATTCTGTTTCCTGCTTTGATACTGCAGGTTGTCATAGGCTGATTTGTCCATCTTTTGATGTTACTTGTTCATGTTAGAAATTAGTTTTTCTTATTTCACTTATCATTTTGCAACAGCCTCAGTAAATACTGAAAGATATTGCAACTTTTAAATAATCACTCCAACTGATGGGTTAGTATGTACAGTAAGTTTCCACAGCAGAACAATCTTTTATTCACTTACATTGTCACACACAACAAAACTGAGCAAAACAAAAATGTAAAAAAAAAATTATTAAACAAGAATAAATAACTAAAATAATTTATATTCAAAGTATTAAATTAGCTAATAACATATTATTTAATCAAACATGAATAATTTAAACAATAATGTGGATAAGAAAGTAGATTGTACACAATATTTAAATAAATGTGCATTATAACAATATTTAGTCATTAAAAAGCACACTTAGAAATCAGTGATTTCTTTTCTGTGCAAATTTACAGTTCATTTTATCTTTCATAGAAAAGAGTGATATTGATGCCCAACAAATGACCAACAAATATTTTCTCTTTTTTTCACCTCCTCTTGTACCTGTTCAGGTGTCGAAGGAAATACAAAGTTCTAGTTCGCCCTTTTGGTGGCTTCACTCAATGTCAGTTGATATTGTTGTAGCACTTCTTTGAAGATGTCTGTCCATCTCACTCTGGGTCTGCCTCTTGCTCTTCTCCCTTCTCTTTTAATTTTTGTTTTGTATGGTAAGAAATAGAACAGCATTCTTTCTAGATTAGCAAACTAGTTTATTTTTTGTTTCTGTATGTAGCTTAGAACTGGTTCAATGCCTACTCTTTGTCTTATAATATAATTTCTGATTCTGTCTTTTCTGGTCACTCCAAGTGCTTTTTTCAGACATCTCATCTCTGAGGTGACAAGCTTTTTTTTATGCTTCTTAGTCTTAAGTGACCATTTTTGGCATTGGTAGCACAACATTGGAATTAATATATTCTATATAAGATATTTCTTGGTGGTAATAGTTATTGCTTTAATAATAAATAAACTGACAAAATTTTAACTTCCACTCTTCAGGAGATACTTAGCCAGCTCTCAGTTAATTTACAAATAACAAGAGAAATAACAAACAATTTAATTAACATTCAGATCATATGTAGAACAAACAGTAGAAGGAGCACATGTGAATCAGCATCAGAGTTTTGTAAAAATATCATAAGTGCTCTCCCATCCGTCGGATTGTTGTTTAAAAACTTTGAACTGGTGTTGACTTCAACGTGAACTTCACAGTGAAGCTGACATTCCTCGACCTTCTCACAGTGTAAACTCTGGTCCCTGTTTTACTTGGTGACTGGATGGGCCACGGAGTGTTTTACAAACCTAAATTACCCTAAGCGGCACTCAAACCCAAGATGCCTGGTTTGTAGGTTGGTTCTCTTTGTAACTACACTATTATGGCTTCCAGTTTGGACAACACTGAAACTGGTGTTTTTGTTAGAGATTTACCTGGTCATGATTTAAACATCAGATGGAAGATATAGTACAAAAGGTAAAGCAGAATAAATATACAGGCCAATGCAATATTCCAGTCTGTGAAAATGAGAAAGAAAAGGAGCTAATCATTGCTTTACAGAACTATTTTTGACTTATGAAGTGAGACACTCTAAAGAGGAATTTAACTCTTTCCATACGTTTCGCTGCACTGTGCGCCATGCCGATTTCGGCAGCGAACGTTTCGCTGCACCATGCGCCATGGTCAATTTGATTAGTATGAACACCAACAAACCATATTATTTTTACATGTCCTGTATCATCTTGATATTGGTGAAATCTAATACCTTGTTTAATTATCTAAAAATTCATATATAATATGTTACATGTTAAATAAATATAAATATGTAGATTGGTTCTTAAAACCATGAAAAATTTTGTCTCTGAAATCTCTTCCGTTTCATAGATAACAAACTTCAGTACAGAAAGAGTTAAAGTACTATGGCCATGTCAAAAGGCATAACGGGCTGGAAAGAAAAATAATGGAAGGCATGGTTCCTGTATGATGCATAAGGGACAGACCAAGAAGAAGGTGGTTTAAAGGCATCAAAGAGACCTTAACATGACAAGAGAAGAAGTTGGAGATCTGACTAGAGACAGAGATTCTTTCAGATGAGCTGTGGTGAATGCAATGTCCAGCAAAGGACATGCGACTTGATGATGATGAAGTGAGGCATTGACAATAAGTAAACTTAAAAAAAAACACTAAAGGCCACCTAAAGAAGTAGACATTATTCCTCAGAAAACTGGAGAGTTTACTGAATAGTCACAGAGACCAACAAAAGAATTATTAATGAGGCCATCACACATGAAGGAGTGCTAATGCATTCAAGAAAAAAATCAATCTTTTCAAGACCTGTTGTGAGAAGAGGAGAATTGGAACACATAATGGCTGAGGACAAAATACTGTGAAAGAGAGGCCATAAACAGCAGTGGAAGAAGATACTGGACAAACTAACGTTGAATCATACTAAACACTCGCCAGCAGAATTGATACATAAAACTGCAGATCAAAAGATTGTTAAATTGCATGATTGTCTTTGGCAATCACACAGCACATGTAGAAGAGGGACAACTTTGTTGTTGGTAACCAAAAATAATCACACTCAGAGATCTGAATTACCAATTGTAAAATGAATACTCTGATCATTCATATACTATTTTTAAAAAAAAAAGTTTCTTGCCATGTATTTATTATTATTATTATTACTTCTCATTTTATTTCATAAACATGGATGAGGCTTTAAGTCCATCTCTTCACCATCTTTCTAACTCCTTCAGAACTGTCTTTCAACTTTGTTACAAGTCATTAATGTCATTATGCAATGCTTCATTTGTATGTAATTAATCACACAATTTATTAGTTTATTTAATTATGTGTTCACTATTTCAGTAAATAAATTAACTCTATTTCAAGTTGAGCCATGATAGCTCAGTGGTTAGTGAACTAGACTACAAAGGACAAGGGGTAGGGTTCGATCCCAACCGACGGCTTCCGGGTTCACCCAGCCTTAAATGGGTACCGGATTTTTTTCTGGGAAAGTAAAGCAGCATATAGGCATAATACCAATCACATTACCCCAAAAATCATGTGCTGAAGGTCTGTAAAATATAGGGTCACTAACACCATATTTCCCAATATGCCACTAGGCGTGACGGGGGTACTTTACTTTTTTTACTATTTCAAGTTGTGCATGGGCTCCAATTTGTTCTCCTAAACAGCATCATTTGTATTGAGCTAAATTTTCTGAAATAAATATATTGCCTTAATTTTTAAATGAAAAATATTATTTCAGAATATCTAATTCCACTGATTAAAGTTATATTTGTATTTATGAAAACTTAAAAAAATGTTTATCATCGTCGCTGGCTTAAAGAATGAACCTCACTCTGAGTCTACGGGCATTTCTTCTTTTCAAAAGAACATGAAATTCTTGCTGTTAGCTCCTGATTGCTGGTTAGACACTCTTACATCCAGTACATTTTTGTATGATCTATATGTCTTATCGTTATTATTACTGTAACTATAGTAACATTATTGAGAGTGGCAACATATTGAGATCACTTTACAATTATCATTTTAAAGAGAATGCTACAACAGATGAGACTATGATCTGAAGACTGAGGGAATTTAGGATTAAGCAGGGAGCAAAGATACAGGTATAGAATGGAACGAATTCAAAACAAACGAGGAAATTAGAGAAATCGCCAATCAACCACTAATATCTTCAGTAATAAAGAAAAGACGATGGTCATACGTTGGACATGTGATGAGAAGAGATAATAATCGAATAGCAAAGCAAGCCCTCATATGGGAAACAACAGGTAAAAGAAAAAGAGGAAGACCCAGGGAGACACTGAGAAGAACATTGATGAGAGAGGCAAGAGCAGCAGGAATCGGCTCCCTCAATGAGATAGAACTGCTTGCACAGAACAGAGACAGATGGCGAGATTTAATAAAATATCTTTAAAAGAAAACTGCTAGAACAAAAATTCATATAGGAGAAGGTGTATCTTGGTCTACGCCCTATGGGCCGGTTACGGCTCGAAAGGTCAATAGATAGATAGAAAGATACAGAACTGCACCTGGGCAGAAGGTGGCCAGTGACTCGCAGATGACTGCTTGCATCAGGTTAAATGAATCAGTACTGATCAAGTTCTGCTTCACCTCCCTCAAGAGCATGAGTGAGATAACCTGTGCATCTCACAGCTGATCAAATTCTCACATCACTCTCCAGTTGAGCTCCCTGGTAATAGCCTGGATCAATCCAATAAAGTAATGAGGGGAAGATTGCTGTAATGCACATTGCAGTGGGGTCTACTGATATAATATACCTAAACCGTACTACCTCTGGAATGGACAAGATCTTATTTCTCCAGCAGAACCTGGGTAGTCATGAAAGCCATTGCAACCAGCTACATAAAAATCTTGGGACTAAGAGGTAATGGCCCATGTTGACTTCATGGCAAGTAGATCAGCAACAAAATCAAATCCCACCTTCTTGCAGTGGATTTGGAAACAGATCAACCAGTCTGACTTAAACAAGGTGGAATCGAAGAGGAAAAACAAATCAGATAACTAACCAAAAATGCATTGCAGAAGTCTGATGTATTAAGATGAAGGTGTAGATATTACATAATACTGTAAGCCACAACACAAAGCAGCTGTAACCATTTAATGCTCTTGGGTGGACATTGAAAAAGAACAGTTTTTAGACGAATACAGAAAAAGAAGTTACTATTGTTATTTATGTTTTAATACATTATCTATTCCAAGCAGTTTATTATTACTATTACTTTATTATATATAACTATTGAACCTAAATGAAAAAATTACATGAAGTTGTATGTTATGGATCTCCAAAATGGTACAACAGCATAAAAATATAAATGACAACGACTATCTTTACTTTGCACATACATGAACATAACAAAGACATGGTACTGTCACTTTAAATAACATATAGAATTATAAAGAATTCCTACATATTAAATTGGACAAATAATTTTCAAGATTTAAATACATAATACAATGAAAATATACTTGAGCTTGAAAATATATTATACATAATAGCTTCAGCGTGATAGGATGAGGTATCACCCTAGATTGTGTAGTTCATATGAAATGGATACTTCTTTCATATTAATCAATTATACTTAACATTATTAAAATATAAATAAATTAGAAAAATATGACACTGGTACACCAAAATATTACAATAACACTAAAGAAATAACAAAAATATTGAACAATTCAATATATAAGATAATATTTAGATCATTTTCTTGAGTAGTGCACTTCGTACATTTATATACAATTTGTTAACATTGGAATTGGAATAATTTCTGTGGATGAATAAGGAAGAACTTAAGTTTAAGAATGAACAAAGAAGTAATACAAAATTGGGATGAATATATAATGATGTATGAAAGTGAATAAGAGAACAATATAGCCGTGTGTTACCGGGGCCTCATTATGAGGGAGGTAAAGAATAGTGACACTGTGACCTTCCAGGCATGTCGTAAGAGGCGACTAAGGAGGTTGATCGATGGCTTGACAAGCTGTCATTGTAAAAAGTATTGTTATGGAAACAGAGCCATAGATTTTAGAAGCAGTGATCTCTGCAATATGTGCCACTTTGGCACGCAAGGTTTCTGTTTTTGAGATTGTAGTTCTGCCCTATGTGCCGTCTTCGGCTCGAAAGGACAATAGATAGATAGATAGATAGCTTGAGAATGGAAAAGGAACTAATGAGGTATGCAAGTGAATATATAACGATGTCTGAGGGTGAATGGTATAATATTCTTTTTCTTTAAGTTTGCTTTCAAATGTTCACATTGATGAATTGAATGAAAGCAGCAGTTAGTTCAAGAATTCAATGTCCATACACTAGTGTAGAGATTGTCATGTAAAGAGACAGGATGTGGAAATGTGCTCCTTCCTAGACTAGATCATAAACGTTCAGTTGTGAAAAAGGGGTCAACACCAAAGGTGTAAACATTTGCTTTTTGGTAAACATAATTGAGTCAAAGGATCCGTATATGCTGAGGATTTTTGTTGGTCGATTCACTTCATTGATTCATCAATGTGTCCATAGTTTTTTAAAGAGTGTTCTGGACTATGTTAAGTACTCATCAAGCGCTATACATTTTTAAAAAATGGGACAATCAACATTTTCGGGAGGATGAGAACTTCCGGTCAATATGGCGGATAGGCGGCAGGAACCATTATAGACTATGTCTGAAAAGTGTTTCTTGTTGCAGTTTCCTCATATTCCAAGTCTGGCTTGCTGCAGGAGCTACTGAGTTAAGTGCTCTGTGCACACCGTGATCTGTGCGTTTCATCCATTTTGATAATGTTTCAATTGCTTGCGATGAATGATGATATCGTATGACGGGGAACAGATGGCTGTGTTCACTTTCTGTGCTGTTTCACCTTATGTCTTTTGGTGTGTGCTGAGACTGCTATGAAGGGGACTGCAGTTACCTTTCTTTGTTCGAGAGATGAGATATTAATTCGGATGATTCCACTGGCACGGGCGGTTGAGTAATTATGGATTTTAATTCGTTTGCTGTGATACCGGACCTTCCATAACCATATATGCAGCAAAGTACTCAATGGTCTAATGCATTAGTCATCAGTATATATTTCTTATGAAGTGTTTTTCTATAAATGTTACAGCCTTATTACTTAGTTCTTCTTATGCCAAAGTTGGCATACAAGGCATAAATTAAAAAAAACTGCACATTTCTGATGGTTTGTTGCTGTTATCTTTCAGTGTCATCAAACATTGCAGTGGAGCCACATTGTGTTTTTGCGATAAGTCCCCACTCTGGGCAAACCTCACAATTTCAACAATAAACCCAATGCACACTCTCAAAGCCTGTCTAATCAGTTTTCTTCTACAAATTTATTTAGTTCAGTCTCTTTTTCTTTTACCTGCTATTTCCTATTTGTGAGTTTGCTATGTGATTCTCTTGTTCTTGATTCTCTTCTATAATTATCTCTTCTCATAATATGGCCAACATGCACACATCTTATTTTCTTCATTATAAATAAGACTGTTAGTTGTATGGTCATTTCTCTTATTTCTGCACTAGTCTTCATTTCATTTCATTGTGTACAAAGTATTTTCAAAAAAAACATTTGATTCTAAATGATTGTAATAATTGTCCATTTCTTTTGTTGTTTTTCTGTTCACATACATAAGCAAGAGTGAGTAATTAAAAAGAATGAACTATTACTGCTGCTTTGACAAAATGGTCCAAGAAAGAAGCAATCAATGCATTTATCAATGATGATAACTAACAATACTACCTTGCAGGTTAAAATTGAGCAACAAAATCTCTATCTTGATATACCACCAAATTGACCAGAAATATGAATCTGTACTGAATTATGAGGCAAAGTATAATGATGAATGATTGTGAATGTGTAATGAAATATGAGGATGAACATTTATTGATGCATTAAATAACATATGGATGGAAGTAGTAAGTATACTATCATACAGCAGGAATGTTCATTCACTCACAAATCTCTGGGAAAAAATATTAATTTTCAAAATAGCTGTAACAAAATAGCTTTATATAATCTGCAAAGTGTACAAACATTTGAAGGAAAAAAAACCCAAGAAAACAGCTGTAAAAATGAAAACATATACATAACACATACAGTTGTTAATTTTACTGTTAGAATTGGGAAGCAGGTGGCAGATTAGATTAAACTAATTGTCTTTTAATCTGATGAACAACTGTTTAATTCCTGATAAATTCAAAGATATCTGTTTTATGAGCGTGAAATGTAAATCCTAACCTGTCCAACGTAGGACAACCGCACTGGGCAGACAGCATTTATTCTACTCCCTCACTAAACTCTCACCTGATTCAAGAAAAGGAATAATGCTATAAATGGTAGTTTCCTGTTTTTTTTTTTTAAATTGTTAGAATCTTTAATAACATTCTTCAAAAAGCATGGGAACGGTGGTTAAAGCAGTCACGTTTTCCATTGACTTCTAAATTACTGATGTTTCTAAATCACTGATGTCATATGCTACACTAAAATATAAGGTAGTTCTATAGCAGTTAGTTCTGAACAGATGTAAGTGATAGAAACTTATCAATATTTAGAGATGAGAGGGTTAGTGTTCTTTATAATTGGCTTTATCTTCACTTATTTTACGTTGAGGATTCTTAATTATTCCAGCATATTACACTGATGCTTGATAACATATGGGAATGAATCTAGTACTACTGGATTCACAAGCCAGCACTATAGTAAATTCTTTACATATGCAATTCTGACATGGCAGGGTAATAAGCAAACTTTAATTTATTCAATGCCAAATTGAAAAGAATGTTTTGACAGAATTTCTTGTCCTTTTCATTCTTCCACTTTGAAAGCATGAACAAGTCAACAGAAGTTGTGGTATGAATAATTTTTAATAGATTTTATCAAACAACAAACCATTTAAAGATAAAAAGAGACAACAAGAGAATCTCAAAGCAAACTATCAAATGGGAAATAGAGGGCAAAAGAAAAGGAGGCTGACTTAAAGAAACACTATAGAACTTACGTTTCCAAGATGGTGGAACGAAGTTCATGTTCTCTCGATCACTGCAGAAATTGCATTTGGGGACTTATTAATTTCGGCTCTCTATTGCAATTTTCTACGTTAAAGTAAAAATAATGTTCTACTTCACAAATCTGCACTGATGAAGCGAGTTGTACGCATGGCAATATTCCTTTTTGACAAGTCAAGTGTTGTGAATGCGACCTTCCACCATCTAAAGTTGATCTGTGGCTTACGTCAACACATTGAATGCTGTTCAATGCCCGTCATTGGAATTGTTTAACGCAAGTTATTTACATGTTACAACTCATTAATGTGGACTGCTCCATCAAGTCAACCGAAGTTTTTTCTCTTTTGGGAATTTGCACCATGTTTCGTTCATCGTCGGCCGCATTCACTAGAGTAATTGGGAATCTATGGGCACAGCCATTGTTGTGTGTGCTATGTCGTCATAATGGCTCATCGTATATACCTAGACTGGCCATACGCTAATCTTACGGTCTGTTGTTTGATGTGCGACGGGGATAATCTGACGACTAACTGTGTTTTATATGGTCTGAATTGGAGTAAAAAACGATGCACTAACATCATCAAGCGCTACACATTAAAAAAAATGGCAATCATCATTTTAATGAGGACGCGAACTTCCGGTTAATATGGTGGTTAGGCGGCAGAAACCATTGAAGGCTGTGTATGAAAAGTGTTCCTAGGTACAGTTTCCTCATATTCCAAGTCCGGCTTGTTGCAGGAGCTACTGAGTTAAGTGCTCTGTGCACACAGTGAGCTGTGTGTTTCACTTGTTTTGATCATGTTTCGATATTACAATTGTTTATGATGAATGATAATATTGTATGACAAGGAACAGTTGGCTGTGTTCACTTTCTGTGCGATTTCGCCTTATGTCTTTTGACATGTGCTGAGACTGCTATGATGGGGACTACAGCTACTTTTCTTTGTTTAGGAGATGAGTTAGTAATTTGGATGATTCCACTGGCACGGGCGGTTGAGCAATTATGGATTTTAATTCATCTGCAGTGATACTGGGGTCTACCATAACCATAACACTAAAGAAAACACTGAGGCAAGAAGCAACAACAGTGAGCATCTGTTCCAGAGGAGATGCAATGTGGGTCTTGTAAGAAGTCTAAAGTTTAATAGCAAAGATTGTTGGACATGAATGGAGAGTCTAGAATTACTGTTCTATGTGCTGTCTTTGGTTCAAAATGAAAATAGTTAGATAGATACTGCTTTAACATTTTCCGTACAACTCAACACAAGGTGCATAATGCCGATTTCGGTTGCATAAGTTTAACCACATAGTGCGACACTCTCAATTTTATTCATGTAAACCATCAATAAACCATATTCCCAAATTTTAGATTGACTATTTTATTAGATTCCTTCACTGGAGAGTTAGTTCCTTCCTTCTTCCACTTGTGGTACAAGATGAAAACCGTACATGAAAGTGTGTTTTCTTCATTTGGATTTAGTGTTCATTGTAAACGAATGTAAACAAAAATCAGCTGATTGAAATGGCTTCAAGTAGCAGTGATTGTAATGCCAAAATTCAGCTGATGACAGCTGAAGAAGGCAGTTAATTATTTTTTTTATGATTCTGATAATGATAGTTCAGACAGTGATGATAACAACAATGGTGACAGTGTGTTTTCATTGACTTAGATCTGGATTTAGGAGAGGAAAATGAGTCTCATGTTGGATATTGACAGTGGTGAGGAATGCATTCCTCCAGCCTAAAAAAAAAAACCAAAAACAACAGCAGTTAGTGGTAGATGATTGCGAAATGGATGCTTCAATGCATTTCAATATTGTTTCATAGAGAATAACAGCTGTGATTTTTTAATATAGTTGAGAAAAACTGTAAATATTGAGTATATAATAATTTTTTCCTCTCAAGTAGTTGAAATTTCATTTTTTTTTTCAGTTGTTGTGATTGTTAATGACAAAAGATAAGTTATTTTTGTGCTCCGTCAACAAAACTTTACTGGCACTTTGAAGACATATTTTGCATTACTATGACCAGATCTTCTCATTATGAGGGAAGTAAAGAATAGTAACTCTGTGACCTTCCATGCATGTCGTAAGAGGTGACTAAGGAGGTTGCTTGATGGCTTGACAAGCTGTCATTGTAAAAAAGTATTGTTATGGAAACAGGGCCACAGATTTTAGAAGCAGTGACCACTACAATATGTGCCATTTTGGCATGCAAGGTTTCTGTTTTTGAGATTGTGGTACTGCCCTATGTGCCGTCTTCAGCTCGAAAAGACAATAGATAGATAGATGACCAGAACTATAAAATGGTAAGTTGCCAATTATGGTTTAAATTTTTTTTTTTTTAATTTGCTTTTGATCATTCATCTCCAGTTTTTTTTAACATATCTTGTATCATCTTGGTATTGGTGAAATCTAATTCCTTGTTCAATTATCTAGAAATTCATATATAATGTTGTGTGTTAGATAAACATAAAGCATGTAGATTGATATTTAAAACCATATGGTCCAGAAAAAATGTTGTCTCTGAAATCTCTTCTGTTGCATTGATAAAAACCTATTGTGCTGAAAGAGTTAAAGAAATTAATAAATATATAGTTGCAGTAATGTGAAAGAATGACATATTTTTTTTTTATAATGTAGGTTGCTGTTCTTTGTATCAAAAGAGTTAAATCACTTTTATTTCTCCAATACCAGTAATTTAAAAACTTGTAAATCTCACTGTCTCCTTGGTTCTATATACTCACTCTCACACACCCTAATAATGGAGAATGTCATTCGTAGAAGTGTGTTTTTCCTGAAGTATTTTGAAAATCCTATAGATAGAAAGAGATAAAGATGTTAACAGATATTTTTTTTAAATGCCACTGCAAGAAAGAAATTAACACCAGGAAGAAGTACATTCTTATAGCAATCAATAAGGTAACCATTTGAGCCTATAATGACAACAAGCAATACTTGAAGAAATAGACAGAACATTATTTTTCTATGATCAATCAACAACTTACTTAGTAATGTTAATTTAATAGGTAGAATAGTAAAATGCACACACAGGTTGGAAGTAGGACAAGGTAGATAAGGGTATTGCTCCATTAAAAGTAAACTTCAGCCTTTCTATTAAATTAGGTTAAGAACAATTATAACAATGACTCCTGCCTTAATAAGTCTTGATCATAAGTGAGCTATCAATTCTAGCAATCAGTTTATTAATTACTTGATTTATGTAAGCATAAATACAGCTTATAAACACTTTGAATGCTTCACAAATAGCTTATAGGCTTATACTATACTAAGAACACTAAACAATTTACAAAGCAAAAACAGAAGCTCTAATTTGAGACAAACAAAATGCTTTAAGCTGCTGAGAAACTTATAACAACTAAACAGTTCTGTCTGAAGCAGTCTGCATATACTTTGAGAAACGCTGTGACGGGTGGTGGAGCAGTTATGGGGGATGCCCAGATTGCAATGAAACAGATTCCATGAATAGAATAAAATATAATAGAACAGTTCTATCTGAAGTAACATCCATACTGAAAGACTTTAAAGACCCTCATTATCAAGTACCATGCCTGTTTGCAAAAATGATTATGTCTCTTCACAACTTTCTATTTCTACTGCTATTTATCAATTCTGTTGTTGATTTTTTTTACCAAATCATTCTCTTATACTGTGTTGTATCTTTTCTTTCTGTTTCCCTCTATCTCTTCATCCCTAAATTTGTTCCAGTGGTCATAATATGTGTGTATATTCCAGTTGTTCCATTCTCATTAACTCTTTCAGGTCCGATGCCGAGTCCTCGGCGTCATCCCTTTGGACAACGCCGATATGTTGGACATTTTGGATGTAGCTGAATATTTGTTTCGTTTTCACCGAATTTCGTTTTTGTTTCAACCAATACTTGATTTCCGGTCGTGAGAGTTATTTTTCCTTGATCTTCCCGTGGTTTGAAAGCGTGGTTAGACGTTTAGATTTAAAAATTATTCATTTATATTCATTGTTTATTTTTCTGAAATTTCTATCACAAAATGGCCACGCCCACTGCTGGTAGTTCTTGCAGTACATCTCGCCCAAAACGATATAGTGCAGAACAAGCGAGATCTATGTTCGAAACATTGTTATTTAGTGAATCAGAAATGGACTATTCAGAAGATTCAGATGAGAGTTTTAGTTTTTGTGGTGATAGTCATGATAATCGTAGTGGTAAGTCGAGTGGCAAGAAACCAAGACTCGCTAACTCTTGTTTAGGTTTAGCTGGTCGATGCCTCCAGTCCAGCACTATCAGTCACTCAGAGGAATTTAGTGGCAGTGATTCTGACGATGAAACTGATACTATTCTGTCAGCCAAAGCTGACAGGACAGATGTGGCTAGGAAGCCTGCTGATACTGATGGGTGGCATGAAGCCAGAGATGGCGATACCATAGGAAAATCTAGCTTCCAAAATATAAATTCTGGATGTAAGTTAGATCTTCCAGAAAATGCTTCACCTTCCAAGTATTTTCTGAGCCTGTTGACTGACACAATTGTTGATAGTCTGATTCAAAATATCAACAGTTATGCTCAGCAAAAAATTGAATTGAGTACTCCTGCACGCAGGTATTCCAGTTTTGCTAAATGGACACCGCTGGACCGTAATACTTTTTTTCAGTTTCTGGCAGTCATGATTGCCATGGGAATGAATCCAAAAAATTCTATAAAGGATTACTGGTCCATTCAATCATTTAAAAGTAGTCCTTGGTTTAGGTGCATGTTTAGTCGGACAAGATTTTTACTGATTTATCAATCTATGCTTCATGCGGCTGTTCCTGATGCGGCTGGAAAATGTAAAATTGAGCCGTTCATCAATTCATTGATCGAAAAATTTCAAGAAGCGTTTTATCCATTTGAAAATATCTGCATTGATGAGATGGTTATAGGCTACAAGGGAAGATTTAAGTACAAGCAGTACAATGCCAGTAAGCCAAAAAAATATCATATCAAATCATACGGACTTTGCGACTCAATCACCGGATACGTTTTCAACCTCCTGGTATATTTTGGTACGGACACAGCTTACAGGCCTGAAACAGACCCACATTCTTCACATGCTGTCAAAGTTTTCGACAAGTTACTGGAAGGCATCACAGATCATCATCATTTGTTTGCTGACCGGTATTATACTTCCCTGCCACTTGTTCAATTTCTGCGGCAGAAAAATCACAACTACACTGGAACGCTAAATTCAAACAGACGCGGATTTCCAGCAGAAATCAAAAATAAAAAAATATCAGTGAATGAGGCAAAGTGGTTCATCAATTATGGGGAGCAAGTTATGTGTGTCAGCTGGAGGGATAAAAAATCCAAAAAGCCCTGCCAATTGGTGACAACACATGGAAGTGTCACATTTGAGATCAGAAATGAAGGTAGGAGTCAAGTCAGGAAGCCATCACCCATCCATAGCTACAACCACTCAATGAATGGATGTGACAGAGTAGACCAGATGATCTCATATTATGGGAACCACACAAGGAAGACAGTCAAGTGGTGGAAGAAAATATTTATGTGGATAATTGAGATCACACAACTCAATGCTCATATTTTATATAACTTGAGCCGCCCTAACACCGAAAAGCCTATGCCTTTTGCAGATTTCAAGGAGCTGCTTATTTATGATTTGTGTAGCATAGTAGGAGCAGAGACACCTATTCCTAACAACCTTCTTCAAGTTGATTTATCCAAGCCGGTGAAAAAATGGAACACGAAGCCGCAGAGATATCAGGGCACCCATCTCATTGATTTTGATGGGAAAGACCTACAGTGTGTTCATTGTTCGGAGCAGCGGAAAGTAAGAAAACGAAGCAGCTATTATTGTACAGGTTGTCCGGATAAGCCACATCTGTGCGCTAAAACATGCTTTAGGGAATATCACACACAATAAGTACATATGTGTCAATAAAAATAACAAACTTGACTTGTAAATAATATTGTTGTGATGTGAAAAAAATTTGAAAATTTTTTATTCTGGGATCATTTATAAAAATGTGCATAATTTTGTTATTTGTGGACATAAATTCATCAAATAAACTGTATTTTCGAGGAATTTGGATTATGTTGTGTAATATTTCAAGACAAATGGATAGCAACACATATCTGGATGGAAATGGGTAAGTGAAATACAATATTTTAAATTTAAAATTATCTACCTTGAATATTTCTTTTTTTTTAAATATAACTATTCCTTTAAATAATGACATATCAGAAATATATTGCTATTTTCATTTTCTGTATCCATTTCCCTTTCCAGTGATATATAACACATGCCACATTTATCTCAATTACTGTGTGAAGTAGTCAAATGAAAAAGGTATATGGTAAAATTTCTGGAAACAGGGAAAAAAATCAAGTTTTCTGGTCCAAATCTGAAAATTCCTGTTTCCTGTTCTGGTCCTGAAAGAGTTAAAGGGTAAAAAAATGATGATTATTTCATTCTGATGTTGGAAACATGTTCTTTTTGATTTGGTCTCCTTGGAACTTCTGCATTGCTCTTTTTAGCTGTTATGGCATTCTCAACATTCTTCAGTATACCACATTTCTGTGACCTGCAGTGATTCTCTTGTCAGTTGTTCTATTGTCAAGAATTCACATCCATATCTCAAAACTGGCTCCACAGAACACTGAAGAACTCTTTTTCTTATTTCCATTGACAAAAATGGATTGCCTAATGTCTTTCTCATTGTTTTGAATGCCTCCTGCCTGAGCTATTCTACATCTCATCTCTGTTATGCATCTACTATCTGAAGTTAATTTCTGCAGATAAATTAACGGACATTCTTTAATACTGTTCCATTTACTTCAATTGCACATTTAAGAGATGTCTTTTTCTTTGTTGTTGTTGCAATTATTATTTCTGTATTTTTTGCAGTTGAGGAAAGCATTTATTTTTTATTTTCAATCATTATAATGTCAATCATTTTCTCTAACTTTTTTTACTCTTCACAATTAATTTCTTATAAATACCCCTGACAGATCAAAAATTATAATTATGGCACTTTAAAAAGCCAGTGTACACATTTCTATCAAATATATTATTTAAAATGACATTGTTCTGTCCTGCTGTCATTAGGCTAGTTTTATTGACAGTCAAACTACAGCAAGCTGTTGAAAAACAAGGATATTGAAATTTCTCTTGATTTATTCAGGATTACATTTCACAGAAACAATAAAATTAATAAGACAAACTCTTCTAAAATTAATTTGTGGTCATCGATGAAAAGCAGAGAGAAGTTTTAGTTGGACATATGTGGAGTGGAGGTAGCTTTGTGATTAGTGAACTGGACAAGCAAGGACAAGAGGTCAGGTTTGATCCTGATTGATGACTTTCAGGTTCTTGATTCTCGATCATTCCGCACCGTTAGACGACACATAGGGCTTGTATTGTTTTTCGCCACCCATCCTTATTCTGTGCAAGATGTTCAATCTTATCTAATGAGCCTGCAAAATTTTCTTCTCCTATAAGTGTTCTTTTTAGTGTCTCTTTAAGTCTTCCTCTTTTTATATATAGGGTGGACTACTCTTTCCAATACCTGGTGATTAAGATATATATTGCCCTCTGAGGTATTGTTATATTTCATTATTTGTGTTTTATCTCTGTTGATTTAAAGTCCTATTTTTTTCCGGATGGATGATAAGGTACCTGTAATATTTTGCATCTTGTTGATATTGTCACTGAAGAGCACTATATCATCTGCAAAACTGAGATCTTCCAAGTAATTCTAAAAATGAGATAAAAAAAATGTAAAGATAGTTGAATCATTTATATTTTTTTAGCAGTTTCCTTTCCAGTTAAATACAATCTCCCTCTTTCATGTACTTTTTTTCAGCTACTCGGGTATGTATCTTTAGTTCATGCTAATTCATGTTATAATTTGTAGCACTCTTACCACAGGCTAGATGGACTAAACTTAGATTTTGTCTTTTCTGCGTATATAACACTGGAGAACACTTCCATAGTAATGTAAATTCTGACAATCAGTAAAATAAATAGTGATGTTCATATAGTAAAATTTAAAAACATCTCTTCTGTTGGGGTGTTTTCCTACTGTCCCCTTGGCAATATAGATTTGAATATATGATGCTTTCATTAATAAAATTCCACTTATACTGTTCATTGTGTCATTTCTAATAAAAATCAGACCCCCAACATCTCTCAGTGACTGCACCGGACAAGCGGCCTGTGCTCTTCGGTCCTATAAATTTCTGGCAGACCCCAGAAATGGGAAAATGCAGAAAGGTAGTTTTTTTATTGTGTAATTTCAGAATGGTCTAACCTAACTAATTAAAGGGTAATTGCTATGGTAAAAGAAGAGATGAACAGAAAAACCAGTAACAAATTTGTGCAGGAGAAGCATATTATCTCTAGAAAACACTTTATTCAAGAGAACATGATGCAAACATGAATGTAGTTGACCTATCGGTCTGGTAAGACTGCTGTCCTGGAAGAGACAAATCTGAAATTAAACAACTGCTGCCATGCAAGAAAGCCAAAGAAAATAAAAGAATAGCAAAGCAATCCCTATAAAAATTGTATGCTGATGACTGATATATTGGACTGCAAAGTGCAAAACATAATGCAGAGTAACTTGCTAAGCAAAGAATCTAAATCAGTACTTCTGAGTTTGTAAGAAAGCAGGAAAACAATTACTACAAATATGTAAGTGTTGGATAACTTATCCCCTGTTCAACACTGGATGATTTTTCCAAGTAACAATTTCCCAGGGATGTTGGCATCATTTATAGACTTGTGAGGCAGAACAATACTAAGAATGAAATCAACTATTTGTGCATTCATCTTTAATTATTTTTAATAAATTTTAATTATTTAAAAAATGTTTCCAAAAACAGAAAAACACAATTTAAAAACAAAATTAAAAAGGTGTGGTAAAATTTAAATGGAAACCACAGTAATTAACCCTAGATTAACGCACTGTAAAATCTACAAACTAAAAATACAAATTCTTGGAATTATACAGTTTTCTGCGGGCAAACATTCCCCACCCTCTCTTCCTATACCTTCCAAATTTTTGCTTCCAGTGATCTCTGAGTGTTGGATTTGTTCACTTTGATGTTGAATTTTTATTTTTTAAACACCACATGTACTTCGTAAAAATTTACGAAGTTTTCATATGAACGCTTCTGTTTTTTTAAATATAAATTTTGCCAATTTCAAAGAAATTATTTATTTTTTTTCTTATGATGGGGAAATATCATCGGTTATCAGTGAGACATCAAGCAAACCTCTGTAACATGGGGTAGGCAGTGAATGATGCTTAGAGGAAGCCGAACATATGGCTGGAATGATGGACTTATGGCCAATGTGTAAATAGACAATGTAAACCCTGCGGAAGCCATGGTGCCACATGGTTGAATTTAAGGCTATAAATTGAACCTAATTCAGGAAATGATTATCGCTTCTGATTCCCACGTCTTTTCTAGTGTAAACACATAGCTGTGTAGCAAAAGTTCAAAGAAAATACTCTATTTCTAACTCTAAATGTAACATTTAGTAATTTTTATGAAAGTGTTGAGAAAACATGTATAGGGGATAAGTGTTGTAATCTAGGGTTAAGAAGAAATGTAAATTAAATATACTTTAATCTCCCTTTTACCAATTCTATTACAGTCATGCCATAACTTTATGTCAATCCATATTTTTCAATGAAAAGGCAATTGATTTTATTATTAGAAATCAATAGAAATAAGAAAAAGAGTTCTTAAATGTTATGTAGAGCCAGTCTTAACATATGGATGCAAATCATGGACAATAGGACAACAGACAAGAAAATCACTGGAGTCTGTAGAAATGTGGTTTTACAGAAGAATGCTGAGAATACCATGGACAGCTAAGAAGAATAATGAAGATGTTATGAGAGAGGTCAAAGCAAAAAGAGAACTAATTTCCAATATTAGGAAGAGACAATCATCATTTTTCTGGCCATGTAATGAGAAGAGAACAACTGGAATATATTGTAAGAACTAGAAAAATTGAGGGATGACGAGATAGAGGGAAGCAAAGAGAAAAAATAACAGACAGCTTAAGAGAATGGCTTGGCAGAAGGTCAACAACAGAAATGATAAATAGCTGCCGAGATCGAAAGTTGTGGAGAGACATGATAACCTACGCCAGTAGGCCCGTTACTTGATGATGATGATTAGAAATAACTTTATCACTGATATACAGAGCAAGTATGTGAATTAAGAACAGACATTTGGAAGATGGCTGTAATAGCCACTGTTATGGATTAACACTAACACTTTCTACTATAGCCCTACTCATTTCA
Organism: Megaustenia siamemsis; assembly: GCA_032433765.1. Taxonomy (NCBI): domain Eukaryota; kingdom Metazoa; phylum Mollusca; class Gastropoda; order Stylommatophora; family Ariophantidae; genus Megaustenia; species Megaustenia siamemsis. Next base: position 27,030,190 of record JAVIAB010000047.1, read on the forward strand.
CATAAATACCCATTATTTTTTAATTCTTTATGTAATGGCTGTGTCTAAATGAAAGATATTGTTCTGAATAGATTATGTACAGCATGAAATAAGTCAGCTTTCATAATCTGATCCATACTATGTCAGAGATACAAGGTTCTTATTAATTTATTATTCAACTATTCACTATTATTAAATAATTGATTTATTATTTGACACTATACTAACATTTTTTGTAAATATTTCCAATATTAGGAAGAAACAATCATCATTTTTTGGCCATGTAATGAGAAGAGAACAGCTGGAATATATTGTAACAACTGGAAAAATTAAGAGACGAAGAGAGCGAGGGAAGCAAAGAGAAAAAATAACAGACAGCTTAAGAGAATGGCTTGGCAGAAGGTCAACAACAGAAATGATAAATAACTGTTGAGATCGAAAGTTGTGGAGAGACATGATCACCTATGCCAGCAGGCCTGGTACTTGATGATGATACTACAATATGTAGTCACTTTAATAAAGTGAGGTTTCAATTACCTGTTATGAAATTATTTATTATTATTTTGCTATACTGACCTAGATACATAACTAAGATATTACCTAGAATCATCATGTGAAGAGTGCGAAACAAAATCAGTCCAGAAATTAGTGACGAACAGTGTGCTTTTGTTAGAGGTGAAGGAACGAGCAATGAAATACATCATAAGATCTTTAGTAGATAGAGCCATAGAGGTGAAAACAGATCTATACCTATGTTTCATAGATTATACCAAAGCATTTGACAAAGTAAAGCACCAAGAAATAATCAAAATTTTAGAAAGCATAGACGTAGACAAAAATATCTAAGAATAATAAAGAACATGTACTGGCAACAAACAGCGGCCATAAAAACTGGAAACTAATTGGGAATGTTTCAACAAATAAAACAGGGTGTTAGACAAGGTTGTATGCTGTCACCAGATTTGTTTAATATTTATAGTGAGATTATTTTAAGATCCATAAGAAGCATGCTTGGAATAACAATCGGAGGTCATAATATAAATAATCTAAGGTATACAGTCTTAATTGCTAAGAGTGAAAATGAGTTACAAGAAATGCTGGACATTATAGTGAAAGAAAGCAAAAATAAAGGACTCAGCCTTAATAGCAAAAAGACAGAAGTAATGGTAACAACAAAGAAAAAGACATCACTCAGTGCAAAATAAAGACAAGCGGAACAATATTAAAACAGGTAAATGAATTTAAATATTTGGGAATTTTGTTAACCTCAGATGGAAGATGTGCAACAGAAGTGAAATGCAGAATGACTCAGGCAAAAGCAGCCTTCCAAAAAATGAGGAAGATACAATGCAATCCATTTTTGACAATAGAAACAAAAAAAAGTCTTAAATGTTATGTAGAGCCAGTCTTAACATATGGATGTGAATCATGGACAATAGGACAACAAACAAGAAAATCACTGGAGTCTGTAGAAATGTGGTTTTACAGAAGAATGTTGAGAGTACCATGGACAGCTAAGAAGAGTAATGAAGATGTTCTGAGAGAGGTCAAAGCAAAAAGAGAGCTAATCTCCAATATTAGGAAGAAATAATCATCATTTTTTGGCCAGGTAATGAGAAGAGAACAACTGGAATATATTGTAACAACTGGAAAAATTGAGGGACGAAGAGATAGAGGGAAGCAAAGAGGAAAAATAACAGACAGCTTAAGAGAATGGCTTGGCAGAAGGTCAACAACAGAAATGATAAATAGCTGCCGAGATCAAAAGTTGTGGAGAGGCATGACCACCTACGCCAGCAGGCATGGTACTTGATGATGATGATACCGACCTAGTCATTTCCTTGGATCCACAAGCTGTGGAGGGGGAGACCTGTTGCATAAGCGGTAGCAGTTCTCTATATAACTATGCCAATGTTGCCCTATTTCCTTGGAGAGGATACTCCAGCTTCATTTCGTAGCAGTGACAAAAGCAACTTCAAAAAAGACTTGTCAATGGCACTAAATTCATTGACTGTCAAAACTGATCCTACCTAACTATCCTACTACTAAAACTACTATTATTATTTAATAAACAATGCATTCTCTGTGATTGGAAAGAAACCAGAACTGTATTGCACAAAACTGGAGACAAGGAGGAAAATTACCCTATTTGCTAGTGACTGAAACCCATCACAAAGACACAATTGCTCTAGACACAATGGTTCCTTTGTCTTAAATTTACAATTGTAAATATACTTAAAGAAGTTCAGCACAACAAGATTGCATTTGGTTGTATAGCACTGTAAACCCTGCTTTGGATCTATCAATATTTCATCTTAGAGCAGAGACCAGAACTAATGTGACATTCACTTTCTGTCTCCAGAGTTGGATCTTTGAAATTGCCCCAGTAAGAAAATTGAAAACACTAAATGGTGCAGAGGAAAAAGAATAGGGACTCAAAGATTACTGGATTAATAACCAACTAAATCAAAGAATTTAATTTAAAAATTAATTAATTAATTTGAATTCAATTATTTTGATTTGAATTTAAAAGATTAATAACCAACTAAGTGTGTGCTACCGGGGCCTCATTATGAGGGAAGTAAAGAATAGTGACACTGTGACCTTCCAGGCATGTCATAAGAGGCGACCAAGGAGGTTATCGATGGCTTGACAAGCTTTCATTGTAAAAAGTATTGTTATGGAAACAGCGCCATATATTTTAGAGCTGTGATCTCTGCAATATGTGCCACTTTGGCATGCAAGGTTTCTGTTTTTGAGATTGTGGTTTTGCCCTATGTGCCGTCTTTGGCTCGAAAGGACAATAGATAAATAGATAAAAATCATGTGGGAAACAACAGGTAGGATGAAAAGAGATCAATCCAGAGAAACACTGAGAAGAACATTGATAAGAGAAGCAAAGGCAGCAGGAATCGGCTCCCTAAAAGAGATTGAAATGCTTGCAGAGAACAGAGACAAATGGTGAGATTTGATAAATGTTTTTTGCAAAGATTGAGACTGCTAGAAAGAAACTTTAGAAAAAGAGAAAGTATCTGGGTCTATGCCCTATGAGCAGGCCAAGGCTCGAAAAGTCGATAGATAGATAGAAATCAAAGAAAGAAACATATTCTGCCACTTCTAAACTAAATCAGAAATATGAGTTTCATTTTCTGCACTATATGTAGAAATTTACAAAAATGCAATTTTCTTGCCTGCTTTATACTAAGCCAAAAATACATTTTTATTTTACTTATTCTAGACTGAACCAAAGATATCAATTCCATTAGCCTGTTTTAATCATCATCATTCATTCAGTGCAGTCAGACATCACAAAGTTTTTGTTCACAAGTTTTCTCTATTTTGGCACAGTTGGCACCTTTTCTATTTTATACAGACTATATAGAGTTTGGCTATCTTTTCTAGTCATTGCTGATTTCTTTACTATATTGCCAGTTTATCTGTATATATCTTTTTCCTGAATCTTTCACTTTGTTGTCTAGATCTAGATCTTGAAAATACCTGGCTTACATTCATTGTGACTATCTTTGTTTCTTGTCTCTCCTCAATGCATTATATTTATATGACATAAATTTTGTTCTGCGCTCAACGAAATAACTTAGTTATTTATGTACAAAACAAATGTGACAAATTCTTAGAATATGTAAATGTTAAACACTGCCAAAAAAAAATAATGATTGTTGTACTTATTGAAAGTACTAAATCTTATTTTCTTTCACTGTGTTATTTTTTAGCTCCTAAAGAAGAACACTGTTATCAATACTGCAAGACCACTTTATTGTGAGCATCATGTTAGGAAGAAAAGATCGATGAAAGAATACTCTCCAAGTAATGCTGTATTTGTAGTAGTCTAGCAGTTAAGTAATACATGAATCATCACTCTGAATAATCCTTTTAACAGAACATCAAATTATCTAAAGGATTATTAAATCATTCTAACACATCATCAAACTTCTCTACCAAATCATCACATCTATTAAAGATCATTATTTGATTATACCTGACTAATTCATTCTCTATTGCTTATGTGTAATAATAACCTACTCAAAAAAACAAAAACAATAACAAATTCTTAATTGTTCCTTTTATCATTTCTATTGGACTAATTCTTTCATCTAATGTTTATATAAAAAAATATACTTCCTCCTTTCGAAAAAAGAAAATCTCATTCTTAATTGTTACTTCATTATCTCTTAATTTTTGTGTTTAAAAACAATTCCCAGCTGTTTAACTCACAAATACATTTTCTGCACAGATGACTTTTAAGAATGACAGTTATCAGGAAAATTCTTCTTTTTTGCATTTACAGTTGTTATGGTTGTTGATGTACTTCACTCTACCAACATGACAATAACTTCATAAAAATAAGATAACAATAGGATTTTAGCTCAGTCAAGCCTCATACATTAAAGTGACAAGTAAGATATTACATAGCATCATATATCTTAAATTGAAAAACATAGCATAAGGCACCAATGCCTTAACTGTTGTTCAGACCTGGGCCTCACACAGATTGATATATAAATCACTGTCATAAGACACTGTGGCTGTTGATTCCTTTTCCTGACTGGGTGGATCAAAAAGATCTATTCTCACATCATTCTTTTTACTCTTTTTGCTCTCAAGTTTTTCATACCCTGATCCCACTCCATTGTCTTTGCATGGTTTTTCATTGTGGTTAAAGAATGTATTGTCTGAGGGTCTATCAGTCATGGCATCTAGATAATCATCTTTAGTAACACAGAGTTCAACAGTCTGATTGGCTGAATTGATGTTGGTTCCACTTCTTTTAGAAAAATCTGCAGTACAGCCATTACTTCGAAGGCCATCTTTTTCTTCAGCAATTTTGGTGAGAATAGCTTGTTTAGGTTTGTCACGCTCCTTATGCTGAACGAAACACTGCAGCTGGACACGCACCCCACCATCACCCTTGCCATTTGAGCTACTGCTGCTGCTATGCTTGCTGTTTTTTTGTGGAGTGTGGCCGTTATTGACTAGCTGAGGCTGTTTCCCACTATTGACTCCTTCAGAGAAGTCTATATCAAGAAGAGCAACAGCTTCAGTCATTGTAGCATTATATAAACAGCTGCTGTTTTTCTGAAGTATTTCATTATTGGATGGGTGCCGCTCAAAAATGGGCATGACATAGAACAGAAGTCCTCCGAGAATCATGGCAACTCCAGCAAAAATATACCCTGCCACTTGCGATCCATAGGTTGTGTTGAGATAGGCTGAGAAAAGAAAGAAGAAATTCTGTTATAATGTTAGCAACGTAAGGAAATGATTTAACAAGCAGATGTAACAAAAAAAAAAGACACCAATATGGAATGTAACAATTAATCAGATTAAGTATAAGAATTTATAATACATAGTATGAAAATATGTAAGGAGCCATGATAGCTCAGTGGTTAGTGAACTGGACTACAAAGGACAAGAGGTCAGGTTTGATCCTGACTGACGGCTTCCGGGTTCACCCAGCCTTAAATGGGTACCGGATTTTTTCTGGGAAAGTAAAGCGGCACTGGCGCAATACTGACCACATTACCCCAAAAATCATGTGCCGAAGGTCTGTAAAAATTATGGTCACTAACACCATATTCCCTATATGCCACTTGGCGTGACCGGGCTCTTTACTCTTTTTACTTTTTATGAAAATATGCAAGAAAATGAAGGAAACAATATTTCAAAAATAAAGATATAGAATCAGATTAATAGATTTAGATAAACAAAGAACAATGCTTGCAACAAATACAGAAAATACTTTATTGCATTAAAGAAGATAAAGGAATGAATGATAATAAACAAAATAAGTAGAAAAAGAAGAAAAAACCACATTAATCGTCATGGCACATCACAAAAAAGTGCAGGGTCCATATTTTTTTCAACCCTCTACACATTTTTTGGGGTTACTGAGTTATTTTCGGGTCATCATCATTGCACTCCGAACATGTCCATAGGTGCTCAGATCCCCTCCTCAGCAAGTCCCACAGTGTCCAGTGACTGACGACTCCAGTTCTGTGTTGGTTGATAAGTTTTCTTACATGCCCACTAAGTTTCTCTTTTCTGGCTGTGTCCATCTTAACTCCTATATCTTTCATCCGAAGGAGTGTGGACTCATGGTTGTTGAAGTCCTTAGTATTTTTTGGTATTATGGTCAGGAGACAGTTTTGTCAGAAAGAAATCTGGTACCCATTTAATTGCTGGATGAACAAACAAGCTGTCAATCAAGATCAAACATAATCTCTAAACAAAATAAATATAAAGATACACTGACATAGTAGTAAACAGGAGTATTGATTGTTCACATTTGGAAAATGGAGAAAACACAACCATGAGAAAGAAAAACTCTAAGTCATGCTTTCCATAAAGGTAGTAATCAGTCTAGCTGGTCTGCATAAATTAATTATACTATCTCAGTGGATGAAACATAAAACCAGGATTTTGTAATTCAGAAAGGATTTAATATATTTAGTTATTTATTAATTTTTCTTTTATTTTAGAACAGGGGTAGGGATGGAAAAATAATTTATTTATTTGGAAGTAGAGGTGGAAAAGGAGGTTATTGGGACGTGGGCGTGTGTAGATGACATTTAATCTAAATGTTCAAAATGAGGTGACACCTTATTTCACTATAGTATGATTATGAAAACACACAATGGACTGAAATATGCTAAACACACTGTGGCTCAACTCATTTAAAAAAATGAAATATTGTGAAACCAGTTTTATTAAAGAAGGGAGCTGTGGTAGCTCAGTAGTTAGTGGATAGGACTACTAAAGACAAGAGGTTGAGTCTGATCCTGAATATTTAGGTTCACCAAACCTTATTTGAATACTGGATTTTTCTAAAAATGACACTATCATAATACTGACCCAAAAAATAATGTGATAAGGTCTATGTTGTTATTGTTATGGATGTTAAAGATGACTATTATGAAAGGCTTCTGGTGTGAGGCAGATGTTTTGGAAAGTCTCCTTACCGTAGGATGCTTATCATGTTGATCCTGGAGATGCAAATTTTAGTCCTAATTTTAATGCTGTGAGATTTTCAGACTTTCTTGAGTGATGAAAATGCTAGACTGGATTTTAGCAGTCTAGTTTTGATTTCTGCTTGAGCATTTCCATCCACTAGAATAATTTTTTGAGCTCAGGTAGACAAATTCCTCCATGTCTTCAATGTTCACTTCCTGAAGTGTACTGGCTGTCATCTTCATTCATCCTCATCTGTTTAATCTTATTTTTGTAAATCTTGAGTCCAGTTTTCTCTGTACTGGTGGCAAGGACTTTAATCTTAGTCTAAATATCTATATAACAATGAGGGAAGAACCATATATCATCTGCAAAATCCAAGTCCTCAAGAACATTTGTAAGAGTCCATCTAATTCCTCTTTTATTTGACTACAAAATTCTCATAGTCCAATAAATGCAATGTGAAAATAACAAGTTTTAAAGAATGCATCCTTGTTTAACTCCAGTTGTGGTCTTGAAAGTCTTTGTCAGAGAATTACTACTCATCGCCTGGGACTGAAAAAATCAACTTATAGCATATTAATAAATAATGTCCAAGGTTTTCTGAGGAATGCCATATTGCCTGTTAATGCAACAGAATTAACCATAATAAAGAAAATAAAATAAAACAAGTTTCATATCTTTCAAGTTACTCACATGCAGTTGGTGCTCCAAACAAAATGGGGAAACTGTTTGATGCACACAGAAAACTCCATGCCCTTTCCATCAACTTTGTTTTCACAAGTTCATAGACATAGGTCTTTAGGCTAATGTGAGTAGAAACCAGAATCAAAATTATCATATTTACTGTCACAATAACGTATGTGTGAGTATATAAATTTATAGTTCCCCTTTTCTATGTTTATGTACCCTCCTATTGGATATTTTAAACATTAATGTTGATTCAGCAATGTGCATCATGGTGATCCACAATACCTCTAAAAGAGGTATCACATTTCAATTACTCACACCACAAGGGCAAAAACAACATCCATATCACTGGTATTGTCCTTTGCCATTCTGGTGACCGCAGCTGGTTCGCCTTGGAGAATCGTCTTATAGTCCAATTGGGCTTGTTGACCCCACAGGGCATGAATGTATCTCACTCATACACTTAGTTTCCCTGCAGCTGTTCCTTCCCTATTGCATATTTTACTCTTTTGCTCATGTATGATTTTACATTAGTATATGCACATGCTATGTTATTCAAATCTCTTCTCTACTAGACCATACTGCAACACTTCGGTGGTCCCATAAATCTCTTGTGTCGGGGCTGCTTACTTTTGTGCAAGACAATACCCTTTCCACCTGCACTACACAGTATCTTACCTTTTACATGATCTTAGTGAACCCCACTCTGTGACATCTCACTCTTTCCTCTTTTTTGGTACCCTGTATTCTTCAGGTCTATTCCTTGTGCTTTGTGTAAGCACATGGACCTAGCTGTGGACACTTTTGAGTATGTATGCTTTATGCGCACTTTTTCGCATGCATGTGTATGCACACATATGGGTGTAGCCACATATATATATATATATATATATATATATATATATATATATATATATATATATATATACATATATATATATATATATATATATATATCTATCTATTGACCTTTCGAGCCGTAGCCGGCCCATAGGGCGTAGACCAAGATACACCTATATATATATATATATATATATATATATATATATATATATATATATATATATATATATATATATGGGTGTGTATATATACATATGTGTGCATGTGTAAATATATATACACAGCTCTGTGTGTTCTCGCATGGTTGTAAATACATAGATATGAATAGATATATAGACATTGCCGGTGGCGTTATAGTTGAGGCAACTATACCACACACCCCCCCCCCCCATTTTTTAAGAACCCTTCCACCTGTGTTTTGTCCCTCCCATTAGCTGGTCAATTACACCAGGTATCCTGTGCCAACTAGCCCTCGTGAATTTTCCTTCAAGCCACAGCACAATACGAAGGGAATACATTTTTATTTTTACTTCTCATTCTAGTTCAATATTATTTTGTTTTATATACTTCATTATTAGTTAGCTATGTAGGGCCAATTTGATATACTTACATATCTGTGTGTGTGTGTTGTTTGTTGTTCCTGCTGAAGGAACTGAAATGTTTATTGAGCCGAAAGGTCATTCAAATTTGTGTCATCCATTAATAACATGATTCTTTAACCATATCATTTTTTTCTATTTTTTTTTTAAATTTCTCCTTTACCATCTGCATTACTGCAGCTTCACATTTATATGCATTTCTTTAACTTGACCTCTCTAAAGGAGACAAGAATCTTGTCATTTAGAGCCGACTAAGTTGTACTGGAGAAAGTGTTCTGCTTTTTAACAGATTGAACCACCACTGGAGCAAAAATCATTTTCTTCAAGAATAAATGTGGGAAACATGTATTGTCAAAGTCTAGTGTCAATATCTCGATCTGAATTGAACTTTGACCTGTCTTTTGAGTGTTGTAGAATGACATGATGATGTCCATTAAAACTTAAATAAAACTCTCCAAAGATCATCCTGATCATGGTTTTATCTTTTTTTTAATAATGATACTCATAAAAAAATTTTTTCTCAAAAGACACATAAAAACAATCTACAAAGTAAGAGAAAAATAACATTAGAATAAATGAATTTTATTTAAAAAAGTGATACAACATCGTTATTATAATGCTTCTCACAAAGAGATCTTGAGATTAGCTTGCTCCCTTTATTATAATAATTTATTTAATAGATTGAATAGTAGGAAATGTTTCAACAAACAAAACAGGGTATTAGGCAAGGTTGTGTGCTGTTATAAGATTTGTTTAATATGTATAGTGAGATTATTTTAAAATCCATAAAGGGCATGCCTGGAATAACAATCGAAGGCCATAATATAAATAATCTAAGGTATGCTGATTATAGGGTGTCCGGTTAGCGCAATCGATAGGCGGTTGGCTTACCACGGCAACAGCCGGGGTTCGTAATCCTGGCGAGGACACCTGGGTTTTACTAATTCCCTAAAAATTAGTAGGAGCCGCGATAGCTCAGTGGTTAGTGAACTGGACTACTACGGACAAGGGGTAGGGTTCGATCCCAACCGACGGCTCCGGGTTCACCCAGCCTTAAATGGGTACCGGATTTTTTCTGGGAAAGTAAAAGCAGCACGGGCGTAATACCGACCCCATTACCCCAAAAATCATGTGCTGAAGGTCTGTAAAATATAGGGTCACTAACACCATATTTCCCTATACGCCACTTGGCGTGACGGGGGGTACTTTACTTTACTTTTTTATGCTGATTATACAGTCTTAATCACTAAGAGTGAAAATGAGTTACAAGAAATGTTAGACATTATAGTGAAAGAAGGCAAAAATAAAGGACTCAGCCTTAATAGCAAAAAGACAGAAGTAATGGTAACAACAAAGAAAAAGTAATCACCGCAGTGCACAATAAAGACAAGTGGAACAATATTAAAACAGGTAAATGAATTTAAATATTTGGGAACATTGTTAACCTCAGATGGTAGATGTACAACAGAGGTGAGATGCAGAAATGGCTCAGGCAAAAGCAGCTTTCCAAAAAATGAGGAAGATACTGTGCAATCCATTTTTGACAATCTTCTTCTTCTTTTACCTTTTTAGCTGCCAGTGGAGCATAGGTCTTCAACAAACACTTTCCAAGTCGTTCTGTTTTTTGCCATTCTTTTAAGATCATTCCATGTCTTCCCCATCATCTTCATCTCTGCTTCTATCTGTCTTCTCCAAGAATTCCTTGGTCTTCCTCTTTGTCTTTTCCCCTGGGGATTCCAAAAAAGGAACTGTTGTGTAATACTCTCAGTTGGCTTCTGTAGTGTGTATCCTATCCATACCAATGTCTTCGCTGTACCTCTTTATCCACTGGTATTTGACTGGTACATTTCCATAATTCTATGTTAGTGATTTTGTCCTGCCATTTCCATCCTTTTATTCTGCGTAAGCATCCATTAATGAAAGTCTGTATCTTCGTGATTGTCAATTTTGTTGTTCTCCATGTCTCACAGTCATATAATAGGACCGACTTAACATTTTGAGTTGAAAATTTTTATTTTTGTATTTAACCTGATTTCTTTGGATTTCCATATGTTTTCCAGTGCAATGAAAGCTCCTCTTGCTTTTGATATCCTTATTTTGGTATCATTTTCTGTTCCTCCCTCTTTATCTATATTACTGCCCAGATATAAGTAAGATTGTATGTCTAGTAGAGGTATTTCTCCCCATTTGTTCCCTTATATTACTAAGCAGATTTCCTTTCTTATCTTTAATAAAGACATTGATCTGTTTGTATTTTCCACTTAATTTCTTTGTGTTCTGGTATACAGTTCTTTCATATTCCCTTAATTTGCTACTTTTTCTGCCTATTTAGCTAGTTCATCTATATATTTCCTCTTATCCCTTTCAATGCATCTTCTCACTTCTTTGTTAACCTCTGTGTAAGCTTACTGTGTCTTGACTTTATTACTTCTCATTTTGCTTTTATTTATGTCTGCTTTCTTGTTCTTTCTTTCTTTAATTTTATCCAGGGTCTCTGCTGTCATCCATTTTTGACAATAGAAACAAGAAAAAGAGTTCTTAAATGTTATGTAGAGCCAGTCTTAACAAATGGACGTGAATCATGGACAATAGGAAAACAGACAAGAAAATCATTGGAGTCTGTAGAAATGTGGTTTTACAGAAGAATGTTGAGAATATCATGGACAGCTAAGAAGAGTAATGGTAACGTTCTGAAAGAGACCAGGGCAAAAAGAGAGCTTATTTCCAATATTAGGAAGAAACAATCATCATTTTTTGGCCATGTAATGAGAAGGGAGCAGCTGGAATATATTGTAACAACTGGGAAAATTGAGGGACGAAGAGATAGAGGGAAGCAAAGAGAAAAGATACCAGACAGCTTAAGAGAATGGTTTGGTAGAGGGTCAATAACGGAAATGATAAATAACTGTCGAGATCAAAAGTTGTGGAGAAACATGATCACCTACACCAGCAGGCATGGAACTTGATGATGATGATTCAATAGATTGTTATCTAGATATGTATTATTTGTGAAAAAATTAATTAATTCTTTGGGGTTAATGCACTGTTCAGCAACAAAGCTGAAAGCTGTCAGCGAAAAAATAGCTGATGGCTTGCACCAGGATCACTAAACCAGAACTATCCAGAAAGTACTCCACCTCTTCACAGTCCCAGTAAGAGAGGATTAATAAGGAAGGCAACCTGGTACTAAAAAAAAACCAAGTCAGATGTGATGGTTAAAAAGGTGCAAATATCACAGTTCTACTGCAAACCACAACTCATTGCTTCCACGCCAACTTAACATCCCTTCTGGGTGGATGATGAGGAGATCTACATCATTAAATGAATGAAGAAAACAATTAATGAGTTAATGCTGTCAATAAATACACTAGCTAGAAGGAGATCTCCATTTATTGATGTGATGAACGTCACTTAATTTGAAGATTAATGACTGTGTGCAATGACTGCACACACACAAAATTGAGAAGTGGAACCAATCCTGTTTACTGGTGTCTGAACTTTGCCACGCCCCAGAAGATTCACACCATTCGAATCTATCATCGAGCTAGCACTATGATTCGGGTAAAGAATGCCGCTCAAAAGGCTTTCTCTGACAGTGGCGGCGTAGTGTTCCAGTATAAGGATATATCATACCCTAATGTTTCTGTGAACACTATTGTAGTCACCACACAAACGCCAATGGCACACATTAAGATTGAGTTCTCACCGACCATTTCGCAGGCCGACAGTGCACTGACAGTGTGTGAGGTGCAAACATTTACAGACACCTATTGTCTTGACGGGCATTCTGGGTCGTTTTGTGAAGTGTGTAGTGGGTGTAGCAAAGGCTGCAACGTCATCATCGGTACGCGTCACGACAACTGTTCACATGGGGTCTATGGACACGACTGCTCCAGGTCTTGTCTCAGTGTCTGTCCTTTATGTGAGAAAAAATCCAGAAAATGCCTACAATGTAAACATCCTGGCTATACTTGTAATGACACTTGTCCCGATGGTAATTTTGGGCTACAGTGTGAACAGATGTGTTCTGATGGCTGTGATATCATATGTGACCCGGAAAGTGCAGACTGTACATACAAGGGAACGTTCTATGGGTCAGACTGCACTCTCAAATCTCCGGACAATTATTTGAACGGAGCCTGTGAACAGTTAACCGGGCCCTGCGTCTCGTATGTCGATGATTCCCATGTTAAGAAGAGTCTGCCGACTACAACAAACCCAAGCATATGGATACCTTTTCGTGATCGCTGCTCTTCTACCTCCTCTTCTGCTTCTCTTGAATTGAGCCATGGCTCAATTCTCAGTGTATATCCATGCTAGTCGTAGCTCATATCTTAGTGAGTGTCTGCAATAAGCATGGCTGATATCTTAGTGGGTGTATGTGCTGGCCATGGCTCATATCTTAGTGTGTGTCTGGGCTGGCCATGATTCATATCTTAGTGTGTGTCTGTGCTGGTCATGGTTCATATCTTAGTGTATATCCGTGCTAGCCAAGGCTCATATCTTGATGGGTGTCTGTGCTGGCCAGGGTTCATATCTTAGTGTGTGTCTGTGCTGGCCATGGTTCATATCTTAGTATATTTCCATGCTAGCCATGGCTCATATCTTAATGTGTTTCTGTGCTAGACATGGTTCATATCTTGATGTGTTTCCACGAAGCCATGGCTCATATCTTAATGTGTTTCTGTGCTAGCCATGACTCATATCTTAGTGTGTTTCTGTGCTAGCCATGGCTCATATCTTAGCTTGTATATGTGTGTGTGTGTGTTAGCCATGGCTCATATCTTGGTGTGTGTCATGTTAGTCATATCTCATATCTTGGTGTGTCCATGTTAATCATGTCTCATATCTTTATGTGTGTCTGTGTTTAGTCATATCTCATATCTTAGTGTGTATCTGTGTTAGTCATGTGTCATATCTTTGTGTGTGCATGTCTGTGTTTGTCATATCTCATATCCTTGTGTGTGCATGGCTATGTTAGTCACATCTCATATCTTTGTGTGTGCATGTCTATGTTAGTCATATCTCATATCTTTGTGTGCATGTCTATGTTAGGCATGTGTCATATCTTTGTGTGTGCATGTCTATGTCAGTCATATCTCATATCTTTGTGTGCATGTCTATGTTAGGCATGTGTCATATCTTTGTGTGTGCATATCTATGTTAGTCATATCTCATATCTTTGTGTGCATGTTTATGTTAGTCATGTGTCATATCTTTGCATGTATGTCTGTGTTAGTCATATCTCATATCTTGATGTGTGTCAGTGTTAGTCATGCCTCGTATCACTGTGTGCATGTCTGTGTTAGTCACATCTCATATCTTTGTGTGTGCATGTCTGTGTTAGTCACCTCTAGTGACTCGGGCAGATGGTGCTCGCAAACCTGGGAGTGCCGACCATCTATGGGCAGAATCTCCCTACAGAAAAGACAATCTGCTGCCTTGCAGGAAGATTGGGGACAATCAAAATGCTAAGGAAAGCAAACCTGAATAAAATGCTGGCTGAAATCGGATGCACTGGCCACTGGCGCAGAACACAGTGCAACGTTTTAATGGGTGTTCAATCAGAGTGGATCTGGCAGACTCTAATTGTGATGTTCTGTCTGTGGGGGTGATCAACACACTTAACCTGACAGCTGACTTCATGTGAGAGTCTGGAATCCTACTGTGATCGAGTCCTGATCACAGTCAGAGAGAGAGAGAGAGAATTTGAAGATTATTAATTCATTTGACCATCCATCAAATGAACTGAGTGTGCTCAATGCCCCACAACTGACTGCGTGCATCAGGATTGGTGAACAACAGAGCTGATCAAAACGATGCTTCACATTCTAGCAATTCTCCTGGATACATACTATCCAGACTGACCAAGCGAGTCAGTGGAAGCGAGTCAAGTTCAAAGAGGGAAGGCAACTTGGCCTATAAAAATGATGTTGCACTAACACCATATTCCCTATATGCAAAGTGTTGTGATTGTGTCATTTTATTTTTATTTTTAAAGGAACATCAAGATTAAAGTATTCATATCTTAATGTCATTAGAGTCTATCATGACCACTTCTTGTAGTCACATCCCTTGGACAAGCACTACCCAGTACTCTCTCTGTTCAGGCGCAAATTTTCTTGTCTTTTCTTGACTTGGATCCTTCAATGAGATGAGATGTTAATTTTAATGATTCCACTGGCACGGGTGGTTGAGCAATTATGGATTTTAAATTCACTTGCAGTGATACCGGGGCCTTCAACTAACCATAATCATAACATTTCTTTGTCTGATCAAAGATCAGATATCACATTCTTTTCTGCAACGCCAACTTGGGGATGCAAGTTTTGAAGAAAGAAACATAACATCATATTCAAGATTAAACTAAAGGAATAGATTGAGAAAAAGTTGGCAAAAGAACTGCAGAGAAAGATTGAGGGTTCACATTAGAATACTAATAAATAATAGTCTATTAGGATGAGTAGCTACATTGAAAAAAAAAAGAAGAAAATCTTGAAGCTCAATTGCATCAAAATAATCTTCAATTTAGTGACAATATATAGCTTGAAGTGTGCGTGGCCATGCAGCAAAGACCTCTGTTTTGCTGGCTGAAAATCCAGTGTGCAGTGTTCGAAACCTGCGATAGACAGAAAGGGAATTGTTCTATCAGGGGTGAAATAAAAATCCTGAGTCTCACAGGTCGTGGCGACTGCTTTGACCAAGCGGCCTTTATCCCTCTGGTTCTATCGTGTGCCCCCCTGACATACACCAGCAATGTTACTACATGTCGTAAAGATAGTTTTTTTTTTCCCACATTCCAATTTTTATTTCACTTTTAAGGTACATACAAATTTCAACTTTTTACATTTTCTTGAACATAAAATTTAAAACTATTTCCAAACCAAACTAAAATACATAATATCATTTTTATACCTGTAGTAATAGCTCCCACAACAAATGCCAAATGCCCAAGCATACAATGCATGAGAACTTTCATCACTGGCAAGAATGAGAAGCAGCGTGAAAACACCACACAGTATGGCAGACGTCTGACATAAATGGCGTCTGAAAAATAGAAGAAAGTAGTTTATGCATCTTTTAAAATGTAGGAGGAGAATCTTCTCTCATTTAATGGAGTTTTATTAAATTGTCAGTACTTGTGAGTACATAAATGTTGGTTCTATTAAAATGATTTCAGTAAAAAAAGAGAACAATAATAAATAAAAACATATAATAAGACACATAATCATATATTACATTGATTTGTCTGGATGAATATAGAATCTTCACAATTCCCTATCACCAGTGTTCTTTGCAACAATAATATTTTGACTATTTAATGTTTTACTATCTTTCTTGAAATTGAAGTCTTTGAAATGTGGATTTATAGAAGAATAGGTAGAATTGGATGGAAAGAAAAGAAAACAAACAATGAAGTTTTAAAACAACTAAAAATGGAAAGGGAACTGCTAAACACAATTAGAACAAGACAAATGAAATTTTTGGGGCATGTTAAAAGACACAACTGCCTAATAAAAGTAATATTGGAAGGAAAAATACAAGGTAAAAGAGGCAGAGGCAGACCAAGACTAACATGGACGAGTAACATCAAAAGATGGACAAGTCAACCTATGACAATCTGCACCATCAAAGCAAGAGACAGAGTGGAATAGTGCTCCATGGTAGCCAACCTTCGATGAGGAGACAGCACTCAATGATGATGATGACTTTCTTTAACTGTTCTTGCCCTGCTAGACCTTGGGATCGCTCGACTGTGTAGAGAGAAGATACATGTAGCATGGGCAACAACTTGTCTCTTTTTTTTTCTGTCTCAGCTCGCGCCCTGGAAAGAACACTCTAGCTTCGTCACTTTGGTGTCGACACAACATGGGAAGAAATAGCTGCCGACCGCAATTTTTGGAAACACACTCTAAAGCTCCAAATCAAACAAAAAGCAGACACTCTTATAGAAAAAGAGAATACACTGTTAAAGAAAAGAAAAAATAACATTTCTAGGGGTGCTGAAAAAAAAATCCATAGTCAACTATGTCTGATGGAGGCTACTATCTTTCAACCCATGGTGTTAGTCTGCCAAGTATCTTCTCTCTGTAATTTGTAAAAAAAAAAAATTATTATGTATTGTCATATTGGGATGTAAACTTAGTCACCAAATTTGTTTTCATGTTTATCACACTCTGCCTGCATATTGTACTTCAATTATAGACAGGTGCCTCTTGTACCAATGAGCCATCACAGTAATACATGTCCTCTAGGACTGTCTTAAAAGCATGTGGACTGAGGTGAAAATGTGACACTCGCCCAAAATATATGAAGATAAATTAAATGATACAAATGTAACAGGCAGTAAACCTCATAAGGGAATCTAGAAATTCCATTCTGAATGAGTAATTATCACAAAAGTCAAAAGCGATGAGTTAAAAATAGATACAGTTCTGTTTCTAACAAGCTGTCCCCTTATCATCTTCATAAAAAATATTTTTCAATTTCTTTGCTGTCCACAGGATTCAGTACAACATATACAACCATCTCTTGATCAGCACATTATAGAGAAAAAAAATAAACAGTAGTTAGTCAAAACGAGCCTCAGTTAACATCAAGTTAAATTTAGATTTACTAAAATCAGACAAGAAGCTGCAAGACAAATTTAAAATCACAATTCAGAACTGGTACAATGCAATAGAGAAGATACAAAGCATTGATGAACAGTGGGAAATGCTAAAAGAATCAATGCAACAAACATCAAAAGAGTTCATACCAACAGTGAGGACAAATTCAAGAAAGAAATGGATGACAGATGACATTTTGCAGCTAATGGATACAAGAAGAAGAAATAAAGAAAATAAAGATGAGTATAAAAGATTAAATAAAGAAATTGTAGTAAAATGCAATGAAGCAAAAGAAGCATGGCTAAAAGAGAGATGCAAAGAGATTGAAATGCAACAAAAAGGAGATGCTAAAGCTATATACAAACAAATTGAGGAATTAACAGGAAGAAAAACGCAATCAAAAACTGGATGTCTAAGATCAAAGGAAGGAGAACTGTTGATTGATCAAGAAAACATAAGGGAACGATGGACAGAATACATTAAAGATCTTTATAATGATGAACAAACGGAAGTAAATATTAAGGAAAATGGAGAAGGACCAGAAATACTCAGAGAAGAAGTGGAAGATGCCTTGCGCAATATGAAAGCAGGCAAAGCTCCTGGACCAGATAATATAACTAAAGAAGAGATTGAAGCCATGGGTGATTTTGGGATAGAAATAATAACAAAAATATTGAATGATATCTACAACAGCAGATATATACCAGACGACATGAACAAATCAATATTCATAGCCCTACCAAAGAAATCGGGTGCGATTGAATGCGATGATCATCGCACAATAAGCCTTATGAGTCATATGACTAAGATATTACTTAGAATCATCATGCGAAGAGTGCGAAACAAAATCAGTCCAGAAATTAGTGATGAACAGTGTGGTTTTGTTAGAGATAAAGGAACAAGCAATGCCATTTATATCATAAGATCTTTAGTAGAAAGAGCCATAGAGGTGAAAACAGATCTATACCTATGTTTCATAGATTACACCAAGGCATTTGACAAAGTAAAGCACCAAGAAATAATCAAAATTTTAGAAAGCATAAATGTAGACAGCAAAGATCTAAGAATAATAAAGAACATGTACTGGCAACAAACAGCAGCCATAAGAACTGGAAACCAATTGGGAATGTTTCAACAATTAAAACAGGGTGTTAGACAAGGTTGTGTGCTGTCACCAGATTTGTTTAATATTTATAGTGAGATTATTTTAAGATCCATAAGGGGCATGCCTGGAATAACAATCAAAGGCCATAATATAAATAATCTATTGTATGCTGATTATACAGTCTTAATCACTAAGAGTGAAAATGAGTTACAAGAAATGTTAGACATTATAGTGAAAGAAGGCAAAAATAAAGGACTCAGCCTTAATAGCAAAAAGACAGAAGTAATGGTAACAACAAAGAAAAAGTAATCACCGCAGTGCACAATAAAGACAAGTGGAACAATATTAAAACAGGTAAATGAATTTAAATATTTGGGAACTTTGTTACCCTCAGGCGGAAGATGTACAAAAGAGGTGAGATGCAGAATGGCTCAGGCAAATGCAGCTTTCCAAAAAATGAGGAAGATACTATGCAATCCATTTTTGACAATAGAAACAAGAAAAAGAGTTCTTAAATGTTATGTAGAGCCAGTCTTAACATATGGCTGCGAATCATGGACAATAGGACAACGACAAGAAAATCACTGGACGTTGTTGAAATGTGGTTTTACAGAAGAATATTGAGAGTACCATGGACAGCTAAGAAGAGTAATGAAGATGTTCTGAGAGAGGTCAAAGCAAAAAAGAGAGCTAATTTCCAATATTAGGAAGAAACAATCATCATTTTTTGGTCATGTAATGAGAATAGAACAACTGGAATATATTGTAACAACTGGAAAAATTGAGGGACGAAGAGATAGAGGGAAGCAAAGAGAAAAAATAACAGACAGCTTAAGAGAATGGCTTGGCAGAAGGTCAACAACAGAAATGATAAATAGCTGCTGAGATCAAAAGTTGTGGAGAGACATGATCACCTATGCCATCAGGCCCGGTACTTGATGATGATGATGAGTTAGTCAACAAATGGTCCTCACTTTACTGAAGTATAGTCACAATTGTTTGTCATTGATACTTTAGTTTATTTGTGTCTTTCCACAAAATACACATGCTACTTTTATTTTACAATAAAACTGATTAGAAGAAGCAGTATCTTACAATTTAAAAACTTTTGAGATTAACAATTGAATTTAGCATCCCCTGAAACTCTTTCCCATTTCCGTTTCCGGTTGTTTCCAAAATGGAGGAATTATTTTTCTCCGGCTTGGTATAGAACCGTTGATCAGAGGTTTAACAAGCCGCTATCGTAAAAACGATGTTGTTAATGAAATGTAGACCTGATACAGAATGTGTAAATAGTAATAAAGAAAAGACGATGGTCATACGTTGGACATGTGATGAGAAGAGATAATAATCGAATAGCAAAGCAAGCCCTCATATGGGAAACAACAGGTAAAAGAAAAAGAGGAAGACCCAGGGAGACACTGAGAAGAACATTGATGAGAGAGGCAAGAGCAGCAGGAATCGGCTCCCTCAATGAGATAGAACTGCTTGCACAGAACAGAGACAGATGGCGAGATTTGATAAAATATCTTTAAAAGAAAACTGCTAGAACAAAAATTCATATAGGTGAAGGTGTATCTTGGTCTACGCCCTATGGGCCGGTTACGGCTCGAAAGGTCAATAGATAGATAGATAGATAGAAACTCTTAGATTTTCCAAACTTTCAATTTGTCTTGTTACAAGCATTACTTAGTAAAATATAATTCATACACAAAAATTTACTTTAGCTAGAAAATTGATGTTTTGTATGTGGTATCATAAACTACAACCACTTCCATCAAATATCAATTTTAAGAATGAATGAAATGTACCAGGCTCAGGATATCTTCATCCACCACGCTGCTAAATTTAGAAGATTAGAACTAAAATGTCACTTTGAGATGAAAACAAAAAACTGTGTAGTAATAACAGGTGGAGGAGCCAGTGGAACTATCAACTAAATGTTAGATAAATCTAGAATAACTTTTGCTAAGCTAAAGAACATTTGCAGATCTTACAGTACAGCACAAAAATAAAACCTTAAATGTTAAGGTTATGGCCCCGGTATCACTGCAAACGAATTAAACATAATTGCTCAACCACCCATGCCAATGGAATCATCCGAATTAATATCTCATCTCCCAAATAAAGAAAGGTAGCTGCAATCCTCATCATAGCAATCTCAGCACACACCAAAAGACATAAGGCAAAACCACACAGAAAGTGAACACAGCCATCTGTTCCTCGTCACATGATATCATCAATCGTAAGCAATCAGAATATTGAAACATGATCAAAATCACGCATGGCTCACGGTGTGCACAGAGCACTAAACTCACTAGTTCCGGCACCAAGCCAGACTTGGAATATGAGGAAACTGCAACAAGGAACACTTTTCAGACACAGCCTTTAACAGTTTCTGCCACCTATCCGCCATATTGACCGGTACTATAAATGTTCAACAGCTTAAGAATTAAAATGTTTATTTTCATTGCTTTGTATGAACTGACACACACCAGAAATAGAAATATCAAGATTCTTATCATTTTATACAACCTGTTTGAACAAAGTTCATAGAATATTCTGAGGAAACAAACTCGACAAATGAGAATGCTCAAGAGATGCAACTAAGAAGAATTGCACACAGTGGTAACAGGTAGACAATGAAGATGAATATGCATCATCATCATCAAGTACCGGGCCTGCTGGGGTAGGTGATCATGTCTCTCCACAACTTTCGATCTCGACAGTTATTTATAATTTCTGTTGTTGACCTTCTGCCATGCCATTCTCTTAAGCTGTCTGGTATCTTTTCTCTTTGCTTCCCTCTACCTCTTCATCCCTCAATTTTTCCAGTTGTTACAATATATTCCAGCTGCTCCCTTCTCATTACATGGCCAAAAAATGATGATTGTTTCTTCCTAATATTGAAAATAAGCTCTCTTTCTGCTTTGGTATCTTTCAGAACGTTATCATTACTCTTCTTAGCTGTCCATGGTATTCTCAACATTCTTCTGTAAAACCACATTTCTACAGCCTCCAGTGATTTTCTTGTCTGTTTTCCTATTGTCCATGATTCACGTCCATTTGTTAATACTGGCTCTACTTAACATTTAATAACTCTTTTTCTTGTTTCTATTGGATTGCACAGTATCTTCCTCATTTTTTGGAAACCTGCTTTTGCCTGAGCCATTCTGCATCTCACCTCTGTTGTACATCTACCATCTGAGGTTAACAATGTTCCCAAATATTCAAATTCATTTACCTGTTTTAATATTGTTCCACTTGTCTTTATTGTGCCCTTTCTTAGAAAGTAAAGAAAGCATGGCACCAACCATACTAACTGTTAATCAAATTACTCACTTCTGTCAACAGCTTTACATTTTCAAATGTTTAATATTTAAATTTACTGGATAATATTTTTAAAAAAGAGGGATTTTGGCATTTAACACTAATTTAATGTTAAACATAACATAAATGTGAAATTTGAAAGAAATCTGTCGATCATGATGTTGTGTACAGTCACTAACTTCTAGAGCAAACTATTAATTATTATTTTTAATATTGAATATTATTAATATTTATTGTTATTATAATTTAACACTTAAAATTGACATGTATATTTTGTTCGTTTGATGTACAGGTTCGCCTAAAAAATATATGGAAGGTATGATATGCCACAGGTCCTGAAGGAGCTTTAAAAAATCTAAATATAAACAATCCTAAAAGGTACTCTGATTCTGATTTATTCTCTATCCATTTTTGTCTTGTCTTTTTTTTTAGTGGGAGATTAGTGTTCTTTACAGCACTCTTTTGATTTTATTCAGTCATAGTGCTTAGTGTAACTTCACATATTTCTCTTATCTCTCTCTCTCTTTTTTTTTTTTTTGGGGGTAGGTCTTTCTCTTCCCCCACTGCTTTTTGCATCTAGTTGTTAACACCTTTAGCAAAATGCTAATGATTGGTAATTGCTTTACGTGGCCAAACCAGCTAGTTTGTTGTCTATGGATGTAATTCAGGACTGGTGTCACTCCTACTCTATTAATATTTCCTTCATTTCTTAATTTGTTTGTAAATGAAAATGTTAAGTATTTTGTTAAAGACATCTCAATTCAATAGTTGTGATCTTTCACTTATTTTTTTGCTGTCAACATTCATGTTTAGCACTGACATTGATGGAAATACTGTGTTATATATATCACTCTACTCATATTCATTAGTGCAATGCTTGATTTTTTTTTTAGTGATTCTATTTGTTTTGTTGTACCAGTTCTCAATTTTACTCTTAATTCCCCCATTTTCAGTCAAAAGTATTTCCTAAATATTTGAACTTTCATTTTTTAACTCTTTCCATACGTTTCAACGCACCATGCGCCATGTCGATTTCGGCAACGTATGTTTCTCCGCACAGTGCACCACTCTCAATTTGATCAGTGTGAACGCCATCAAACCATATTCTTTTTACATGTCTTGTATCATCTTGGTATTGGTGAAATCTAATTCCTTGTTCAATTATCTAAACATTCATATATAATATGTTAAATGTTAGATAAATATAAATATGTAGATTGATTCTTAAAACCATGAACAATTTTGTCTCTGAAATCTCTTCCTTTACGTCGATAAAAAGCTTCCATACGGAAAGAGTTAAGCTCTTTGTTTTCAATGATAATCTGCAATGTTTTCTGCCCATGACCTCTATTTTTTTCTGTGTTGATCTTCATGATATACTTATTAACATACTCTACTCAGATCATTCAGGTATTGTTGCAGTTATAAATGTCAGTCACAACAAATGAAATACTTTTTAAACAAATAATATTTTACAAACACATATATCAAACACAATTCATGTGAATCATTAAAAATGTCAAATATTACAAATGTTAAACATTGTTAAAGACAACAATTACCAATACTAAACTTTGTACATTTCAAACACTAACAATATTAAACACTAACAAACATCAATCATCACACATGTCAAGCAATGCACACATCAAATATTAAAATAATTTAATATTAGAATATCAATCATTATAAGCATCAAATATCAAGACGAAGAATGTAAAGTGTCCAAACACATGCCTGGATATGTAACATTCACTGCTGTTCTTAATGGTAATGTAGCCCAGGCCAATACATCCTACCACAAATCCTAGACCAAGGTAAACACTCAAAAGAAATAGGCGGGCAGGTTCTTCATTGTTCAATTTAGCTGTCTGTACCTGTTGTTTATAATAAGATGAGAAAATATTGCAAATAAATGGTTGTTTATTATTGAGAGAGATAGGATGGAGAATGAGGGATGAAAGCTAGGAGAGCAAAAAGAGTGAGAGAGGAGAAGATAAGGAATGTATTAAAGGAGAGAGATGGGAAGGGATATTTAAATGAGACAAGGAAAGGAGAGAAACGGATGGGACAGAATAGAATTTGGAAGAAGGAGAAAATAAAAGTTAAGAAATCGAAACAGAAAGAAGAAAAAGCAGAAGGGAAAGAAAAAGAGAAAAAAGGAAGAGGGAAAGAGAAAGAAGAAAAAGCAGAGGGAAAAAGAAAGAAGAAAAAGCAGTGGGGAAGAAAAAGCAGTGGGAAAGAGAAAGAAGAGAAAGCTGAGAGAAAGAGAAAGAGAAAGAAGAGAAAGCAGAGGGAAAGAGAAAGAAGAAAAAGCAGAGGGAAAGAGAAAGAAGAGAAAGCAGAAAAAGCAGAAAGAAAGAGAAAGAAGAAAAAGCAGATGGAAAGAGAAAGAAGAAAAAGCAGAGGGAATGTGAAGGAATAAAAAGAAGAAGGAAAGAGAAAGAAGAGAAAGCAGAAAAAGCAGAAAGAAAAAGAAAAAGCAGAGTGAAAGAGAAAGAAGAAAAAGCAGAAAGAAAGAGAAAGAAGAATAAGCAGAAAGAAAGAGAAAGAAGAATAAGCAGAGGGAAAGTGAAAGAAGAAAGACAGAAAGAAAAAAGGAAGAAGATGGAAAGAGAAAGAAGAAAAAGAAGATGGAAAGAGTAAGAGAGAAAAGAAAATGGAAATAGAAGAAAAAGAGAATGAGAGTCAGAAAGAGAGATAGAAAAAAGATAATGGAACTAGAACATTCTAACTTTAGCAGGAAAAAGATATCAGGCAAATTATGACCTTAATGATGACAATGAGTAGAAGGCAAAATATCAAGATTAATGGTGAAGAAAGGAAAAGATTATATATAATGTCAACATAGCTTTGAGGTTTACTAAGCTTATGAAAATGGGAAGGAGCCGCGATAGCTCAGTGGTTAGTGAACTGGACTACAAAGGACAAGGGGTAGGGTTCGATCCCAACCGATGGCTTCCTGGTTCACCCAGCCTTAAATGGGTACTGGATTTTTTTTCTGGGAAAGTAAAGCAGCACGGGTGTAATACCGACCACATTACCCCAAAAATCATGTGCTGAAGGTCTGTAAAATATAGGGTCACTAACACCATATTTCCCTATACGCCACTTGGCGTAACAGGGGTAATTTACTATTTTTACTTTTATGAAAAGGGGAACCAGATGATTTTTTTTCTCTGGGAAAGTTGGGCAGTTTAGGAAAGTTGCACGATGCACCTGTAAATGACAACCACCCCTTTTTTTATGAAGGCAAGTTATATTACGGCTTAACTCTAGACCAATGATTCTGATATTTGAAAGTATTACACATACTCACAAATATTTTGTCCTCGTAACATTATTTCCACGTTCTATAAAAACAAAAACATGGACATTAGACCAGAAAACAGAACAGAAAATTGAGGCCTTTGAAATGTGGATTTACAGAAGAATAGGTAGAATTGGATGGAAAGAAAAGAAAACAAATGAGGAAGTTTTAGAACGACTAAGGGTGAAAAAAGAACTACTAAACACAATTAGAGCAAGACAAATGAAATTTTTTGGTCATGTTAAAAGACACAACAGTCTAATAAAAGTAATATTAGAGGGGAAAATACAAGGTAAAAGAGGCAGAGGTAGACCAAGACTAACATGGACGAGTAACATCAAAAGATGGACAAGTCAGCCTATGACAATCTGCACCATCAAAGCAAGAGACAGAGTGGAATGGCGCTCCATGGTAGCCAACCTTCGATGCGGAGAAGGCACCCAATGATGATGATGATAAAAACAAAAACCTTTTAATTTTATTTCTTGAAATGAATAGCAACAGGGAAATACTGTCACAATTATGATGCAGAAATCTAAGTAATACAATTGACAAAATAAAAACTGCTGAACAGCAATCTTGGTCCACAGCCTGTAGTGTTTTGATAGATAGAAGATCAGCACTCCAAGCACTGCAATCCAGAAAATTATCACATCTGCAGAACGCATTGACTGAACTCAGCAAACATCTCAAGTTTGTCCTACTGTGGAGATCCCATCACACTGGGGAATACCAGGAAATGAGAAAGCAGACCAGGTAGCAAAGGAAGGTGCAGCAGGCAAACAACCAGATGCACCAGTTACAAACCAACAGAAGAAACAAATAATGAAATCAATCAGAAGACCCCAGAGCCCCAAATCATGACGCCTACTATAATATGAATAGATGGGAACAATTATACGTCTAAGGACCAGACACAGTCAACTCCACAATCATATGTATACAAAATTCAAGATAAGCACCACATCCATATGTACATGTAGACAGGTACCTCAGACTGCTGAACACATACTTCAAGACTGTACTGAATATAGTAGACTGAGGAAAACCCATTGGCCCAAAGATACAACGTTACAGACAAAACTATATGGGCCACTGCAAGAGATACATAAAAAAAAACAGTAACATTTACACAAGAAAATACATTGCAGATATAGACAAAACTTCAGGCAAACAAAAGATAGTTTTGACTTGTACTATGTTACATTTTAATTATGAAAAAAAATAACCATTTTTAACTCAATGATATTAGGAAGCTCACGATTTAAAGTTAGGTAACTCTGTCAAAAACATTAAAATAATTTCAGAATTAGAGTGCTGGGTGGTCTAGAGATTTCAGTCTCTGCCTCTGGATAAGAAGGTCCTGGGTTTTAATCCCACCACTAAGGGGACTAGTTGGTCTCGAGGCAAGAGGGGTTGTAAGTTCAAATCCCAGCTGCACCAGTTGGGATTTTTATTTGTGATTTCTCTACAGCAATGCCCAGCTTGAAACATCAATTACCCATTGACAGAAAAAAATATGAGTACCTCAGAAGACGGAGTTATCTGCCTGTGCGACGAGGGACCACTGCACACACAACTGCCAGGAAAAAAACAGATTAACACTCAAAAATTAAGTTCCTAGTCTCTAGGGAATTCAGAAGAGATGAAAACTGGCAAACGAAAAAAAAAAAGACAAAAAAAAACATCCCACCACAGGCAGTTGACATTTTTTTTTTAGAATCTGTGGTTATTCATGATTTTACTCTCCCTGGTCTCAGTCAGGGTAGTGAGGTCTAATGTCTAGCCCTCTCCAATAACAGCAAAGGACAGGAAGCACCGTGTGCACTCTGTGCAAGTAAATGAACAGTTGGAAAATAAAGAGTAGTCAAAAATAGCGGCTGCCTGGGAAAAATTGGTAGGTAAAAGGTAGATAATAAAAAATGAAAATTCCACTGAAGTTGAAGAATAACGGCCTATATGATGAGGGAAACCTGAGCACACATCTGCCAGTGTGAAAAAAAAAAGTGGGGGAAAAAAAAAGATTTTCATGCAAAATTCAGTCCATTGGGACTTAACTAGCGATATAAAGCTGGCGTAAGAATACAAACAAAAGACAATTAAAGAATTAAAAGAGAAAAACAAAAGAAAATAAACTGTCACAATAATGGCACTGTCAACAACTTACCAAAAGCACAAATGGGACGTGGATTCCAATGCCTATAACAGCAGAAATAACAATCAGAGCTCTCATGGATCTCATCTTGAGGGCACTGAAGTCAAGATATGGAGGTTTCTCTGCTTCTCTATCTCTTCTGTTCTTCTTCTGACTCTTTAAGTGCAGAATGACCTTCCTTCGAGGATGGTAAAGATTGGCTGATCGGTACATGGCACTGGCAATGATGGTAAGTACAAGTAGACCTGCTACACACTGCAATCCATGCATCCAATTAATGACCCTATGGAATGTAAAAGAAAAGTGATATTTAATGAACAAATACTTCAGTTTTAATTTAGTATTTTCAAACATTAAAGCACAACAGACTGAGACACCATTTGTAGGTACTGGAATAGTGAAACAGAAATATGATGCCCATGACTAATGAATACCTCTGTGCATGTATGTTTGTGTATGTGTATATATGAAAGGATTTGAGTTTCATATTTGTTGTGCAATAGACGCTCAACACTCAACACGACAATGGTTTTCAGGCCTCCTGAAAATTCAAGAGAGCTATAAGGAGATCTGGGGCAGACTTTTGAACCAGTTTATTGATTCACACTGTCGGATTTACTGGGGTGAAGATCTGAACACTTATAGATAACTGTTTGATGTGCAATGAGGATAATCCGACTAACTATCTGACTAACTATATATAAGAGGGGCTATTAGAAAGTTCTTGAACTGTAATTACCATGATTGTTATTGAGTTACTTGCAGGTAATCATCACTGCACTCTGAACATGTCCATAGGTGCTTAAATCCCCTCCTCAGAAATTCCCGCAGTGTCCAGTGACTGACGACTCCAGTTCTGTGCTGGTTGATAAGTCTTCTTATACGCCCACTAAGTTTCTAATTTCTGGCTGTGCCATTCTTAACTCCCATATTTTTCATCCGAAGAAGTGATGTGGATTCAATTACCATGATATGATCAAATAACATACTTGAGTGGAAATCTGAAAGTCAATGCTTCCAGGTGTGCACAGTCCATGTATCAATTGACATCACATTGTCTATATATAGAATCAGTTATGAAATCTGCCAGGAAATCCTAAGAGAAAACCTGAGCATGCACTGGAGTGGTGTGATGTTTGTTGCTAGGCTCTTGACAATTGATCAGAAGTACCATGAAACATGGTCTTGGTGAATGCAGGTTCTCCCACTGTGATAATTGTTGTTCTGGCTGTGGATCAGAGCTGCAAATCCAACTTCCATCACTTATAATGATCATCATCATCAAGTACCGAGCCTGCTGGCGTAGGTAATCATGTAGGAAACCACAACTTTCAATCTTGACAGTTATTTATCCTTTCTGTTGTTGACCTTCTGCCAAGCCATTCTCTTAAGCTGTCTGGTATTTTTTCTCTTTGCTTCCCTCTATCTCTTTGTCCTTCAATTTTTCCAGTTGTTACAATATATTCCAGTTGTTCTCTTCTCATTACATGGCCAAAAAATTATGATTGTTTCTTCCTAATATTGGAAATTAGCTCTCTTTTTGCTTTGACCTCTTTCGGAACATTTTCATTACTCTTCTTAGTTGTCCATGGTTTTCTCAACATTCTTCTGTAAAACCACATTTGTACAGACTCCAGTGATTTTCTTGTCTGTTGTCCTATTGTGGCAATTCATGATTGTACAAAGAAGTTACGACGGTGATTTTCTGTTACCTTCCGTCGGTTTGTTTACGGTTGGCTCCGCTAGCCTTTGACTAAAAAGTCTCACCCACAAGGCAGTGGGGTTGTTTTACTTCGGGGTACCCTCCCTTAGCCCTTTACTCTCCCGATCTTACCTGCAAGGCAGCAGGGCAGCAACAGGTTGTACTGTTTAATGCATACAGTAGCAGGTAAAATTACCCGACCTGACAGTTATAATGATACTAGATATGAAAATTTCATTGTCATTAGCCATCTCACACAACTCAAGGCACACATCAAGACAGCCTCTGTTTTTGATCTGTTTATTGTATCTCATACATGACCAGCATTTAATGTACGTCACATTATGGGTGAATATACCATATGTCACATAATGATTAAGTACATCTGGAAAAGTCAAGTCATTTAGTTGAACCAAACAGCCAGTGTTGTGGAATAGGGTAAGTGTGTATCCGGTAGATGTGCAACATTATGTTAACAGTAGTTTTGAACAGAAGGTTATATGCAGGCTGCAGTTTCATCCAATATAGGCTGGTAGTAGACTCAGATATTCAGTCAGGATGATTTTACAAGGCTGGTAGTAAAAGTAAAAAAAAAAGTAAAGTACCCCTGTTATGCCAAGTGGCATATAGGGAATATAGTATTAGTGACCATAAATTTTACAGACCTTCGGCACATGATTTTTAGGGTAATGTGGTCGGTATTATGCCTGTGCTGCTTCACTTTCCCAGAAAAAAATCCGGTACCCATTTAAGGGGGAGCCGCGATAGCTCGGTGGTTAGTGAACTGGACTACAAAGGACAAGGGGTAGGGTTCGATCCCACTGTATACCCATATAAGAGTATGGCAGCATTCAGTTTTTTTTTACCAAACAGTTTTATGGAGATACTGTTAAGGAACTAGAGTTTAATGTCTTCTTTAGAATAATCAATGTTTATGGATTCTGTAACTGAACAATGAAAAAGATTAAATGAATAATTGATGAGGTAGTAGAGCTATGTCATTGCACTAATGAGCATAATGGCAGGTGTATGTCCCTTCTATGAGAAGGTGAAATGTTTGTATGTAATTGTTCCAGCAGTAATTGTAACTTGCTAGCCTCTTCTGCTGTTACATTTCTGAGTATTTTTATTATTTCATCATTCCATATTTTTTTTTCTTTTTTAGGTCAGCCTTTGGGTTTGGTGTTCTTGCAGTGTTTATTGAAGGCTTGATGTGTTATATTTTTTTGTCTTATCAAATGGTCAAATCATTTTATCTGTCATTTCTTTACATAATCAATGGCTGGAATAGCTAGCTTTTTTTCCTATTTTGATCTTATCGTAAAAAAAGTGATTTATATTGATCTATCTTTCGTTCATCTGAACCATTGTCTATAACTGTAATGTCATTTCCTGTTAAAATCTTACTAATTTTTTGCAATGGTGATTGATATATTTAATTACTTAACTGATAACATTTTTGACAATTCAGAATTATGATGTTCAAATACTATCAAACCGAATTTAGAGTATTTTTATTGTTTTGCAACATTATCACTTTAAATTTATTTATATTTTGACAACTTATATTAGGAGCAAAAACTATACAGAGTTTGGACATGATGGTATTAGGTAGTTCAAATTTATAGTCTGATAATTCTGTCTGTATCCAGTTCTAGTCCAAGATGGAGGATTTGTTTTTTTTTTTCAATTTGCTGTGGGCAGTTGCTTGGTGGCTAAATCTGCTGCCATTTGTGAGCCATCCATTGTTACTGAAATGTATTCTCAACTCATAGATCAGAACAAATAGCAGAGGCAAGAAGCAATAACAGCATGCATCAGCTAACTTGGTGAGGTTGATATGATAAACCAGAGCAAGGACATGTGCTGTGATACAATGTAGTCTTGTGCAAAGGCAAAGGCTGACATTTAATAGAAAAGACAATACAGAAGTAAACAAACCAATATATGCCTGCTTCATAGACTACACCATAGCTTTTGATAAAGTACACCACAAACAACTTATAGAATGTCTAAAAGAGATATATCTAGATGACATGGATATACAACTAATACGTAATCTATACTGGGAGCAAACAGCAATAATAAAATATAACAAAGAGAACTCTACATCCATTGATATAAAAAGAGGAGTAAGACAGGGATGCATCCTATCACCAAGCTTGTTCAATCTATACACTGAGCAAATCTTTAAAAACATCATAGAGATGCCAGGCCTACAAATTAATGGAAAGATAATCAATAACCTAATATATGCTGACGATACTGTACTGCTAGCAGAAAATCCTAAAGATCTACAACAATTACTTAATGAAATAAACATGACAAGCAAAAAATATGGACTAGATATGAATATCAAAAAGACTAAAACTATGATCATAAACAAAGAAAATACTCAAAAGCCACAAGTGTATATCAACATTGAAGGAATAGACCTGGAGACAGTTCAGAACTACAACTACCTTGGACATACTATAACCAGTGATGGAAAATGTACAACTGAAATAAACAAAAGAATAGGAATGGCAAAAAGTAATTTTAATGTCATGAAGAACATACTAACATCAAAACAAATAACACCAGGGCTAAAACTAAGAATAGCAAAATGTTACATCTTCTCAATATTCCTATATGGTGCAGAAACATGGACATTAGACAAGAAAACAGAGCAGAGAATTGAAGCCTTTGAAATGTGGATATATAGAAGAATAGGTAGAATTGGATGGAAGGAAAAGAAAACAAACGATGAAGTCTTAAAACAACTAAAAATGAAAAGAGAACTACTAAGCACAATTCAAACAAGACAAATGCGATTTTTCTATCTCTATCTATCGTCCTTTCGAGCCGAAGACGGAACATAGGGCAGAAATCTCAAAAAACAGAACCCTTGCGTGCCAAAATGGCACATATTGCAATTTTTGGGCCATGTTAAAAGATACAACAGCCTACTTAAAGTAATCCTGGAGAGGAAAATACAAGGTAAAAGAGGCAGAGGCAGACCAAGACTAACATGGACAAGTAACATCAAAAGATGGACAAATCAGCCTATGACAACCTGCACCATCAAAGCAAGAGACAAAGCAGAATGGCGCATGGTAGCCAACTTTCGTTGCAGAGACGGCACTTAATGATGATGATGATCAAACATAGAGAGTCTAAATTTTTTTACCTATGTGCCATCTTCGGCTGGAATGAACAATAGGTAGGTAAGTAGGTGGGTAGATAGATGTATAGATGGATGGATAGAGGAATGGATGGATGGTTGAATATATGGATGGATGGATGGATGGATGGACGGACGGACGGACGGATGGATGGATGGATGGACGAACAGATGAATGGATGGTTGGATGGATGGACAGATAGATGGATAGTTGGATGGATGGATGGATGGATGGACAGATGGATAGTTTAGAATTCTGTGTAAACTAACAAAATGATTTTGGAATTCAAGACTTAATGATGTTGGGAATTTCATTGTCTTTTCTTTTAAATTCAGTCCAGGAAGCAAAATACATCCTATTCCCTTTGATTATAAATTGTGTATGGTTCTTTTGAATGTTCAAACTGAACATAAGGTCTATGTTTTATTTTTGTGTCTCTGATAGAACTAAGCATTCTTCTTTGTCTTCTGAATTCAGTTGACAACGCCTCATCTTCACTGTTTGCCCTTAAAAGAATATCTATTGTGCACTATGTTGTTATTTACAACAAGTAGCAATATTTAACACATTTCCTCCCAAAACATTTGACGTCAGCAAAACATATTTTGGTACTGGATTGCCTTCCCTTTTCCAACTTCTACTATTCCCTGCTTGCTTGACCAGACTGGTTAATATTTTCAAAAGGCATTGCAGAGAGGTGGACTAGGATCTTCAACAACTGATCAGATGTAAACAGTCAGCTATGAGTTGAGGACCTCTTTCAACACAGGTGCTGATGATTATCTTTATCTCCTGAACTATGCATTCAGTCTGAATTACTCTGATCTGAAGTTAATTGGAAAATAAACCTCATATTCCACATGGAATGTAAAGCTGGCATTCCTGAATATGAGGAAGATGAGCACATTAATTAAGTTCAGTGATAAAGTAACTCAAAGCTTATGTATATGACCTTTGCTGTCTGGACAAGTAGATGGTTGCAAGCAATCATGATTAGTCACTAGATTGGTAAATTATTAGTGTCTTTTGTCTGGCGCTTTTTACTGAACAGCTTCTACTGTGGTAGAATCTGCCAATATTGGATAGAATGAACAAGATGCATTTGTGGTGCCTGGTCACATCTCCATTTTTTTCTGCACATTTTGCCTTCTGAATTTGACATCAATCCTTCCCTGAATGTTGCTGTGCTATTTTTTATTTTTATTTTCCACGTACTATGACCTGATGCCAGACTTTCCCCAGCTTCTTTCGCTGATAGAGAATTCTCTCAAGGAAGCCATGCAAATATCCTTATGTCTCAGCACTGGTCTGCCCTTTGGTATTTTTCTGTCTCTAAGTTCACCATACAATAATTGTTTTGGAAATATGATTGTTTTCGATTCTTCTTACGTGACACAGCCACCTTAGTTTCCAACTACTATGTGTTGTCATTCAGGATGAAGAACTCAAAGGATAGTAACTTAACTCAATGGTTAATAATGTGTTTAAATACATATTTTATCCATTTCCACAATAATCTGTCATTACTAACGCTTACATAAATTCAAATAATTTTGCATTTTTTCTTTTCTTTTTTCTTTTTTTCCTTAACTTTATTTTTTAAAAATTTTGGTTCTTTGCAATGTTATCAATGGTTGCGTACGCACAACCATCAATAATAAAGACATCAGGACGTCTCATTTGATTATAACCAATGTGTCATGTATAGGTGCTCTCAAAGAAAACTTGTCAGCTCCTTCAAGCCAAAAGAGAGATTATACTAAAAATGTTTTTTTTATGAGAACTGAAACTCAAATACTCTCAAGTTGAAGATACTGCATTTCTAAACCAAGATACAATGGAAGGAACAATGGAAGACAAATGCAGAAGTAAGAGAAATTACAGAGCATCCAACAATATCATATATTCATCTTCTTCTCTTTCCTTCCTCCATTGCCGTTGGCGTTAAGGGGAGATACAATCTGCGATTCTTTGCTCTTCTGTTGACCTCTTTTGGTGTTATCCCTCCTAGTGACTCTAGTATTCCCTTTACCCATCTCTTTCTCAGTCTTCCTCTTAATCTAGCGCTTTCATAGCATTTGTTTATGGTTCTTTGAGTGTGTTTCTTACTCTGTCCCTTAAGCTGTTTCCTATCATTCTTCTGTCACATTTCATTTTGGTCGTCGTTATCTTTCTTAGTGTTCTAGAGTCCAGCGTCCAATTCTGGCACTTATAGCACAGTGTTGGTAGAAAAATGTATTTGTATATTGCCCTTTTTGCTTCCGTAGTTATTGTTTTGTTTTTCAATAGTGTTGATACTTGGCCTATAACTTGGCATGCTTTAATATCATCTATAATATAGAAAATAAGGAAGACATATGTAGTCCACATGATGAGAGAATTGCAAAGAGATCTCATAAATGGTAAACAGAGGCAAAAGAATAAAGAGAGTGACCAAGAGACACATTAAAAAGAACACTGAGGTGAGAAGCAACAACAATATGTATCACCTCCCTTTATGAGGTTCAGAGGTTCACCCAGAACATAAATGTGTGGCTATTTACAATGTGGGTCTTGTGCAAAGTCTGATGCTTATTAGCCAAAAATTATTAGACGTCGAATTGTTGAAATCACAGAGAATGGTGAGGTACACATAAAGAATTTATACAAGTTGGAAATTTCAAAATCAGTGGCCAAAGGTTAAATAATTTTAAAGCCAAAAGCAGAAGTATTGGAAACTGAATTAACAATTATGGTTAACAAGGAACATGTTATAGACACGATAGTAATAATTAATGGCTCTTTTAAAAAAAATCAATTGTAACAACAATAAAGAACAACAAAAGTAATAAATAATAAATTAGATGGCCTCTAAAATATGTAGTGTACGTGTGATGCCTGGTGGCATATGGGAAATATGACGTCAGTACTCATATTTTCATCATCATCATCATCATCGAGTGCCGTCTCCGCTTCATAGGTTGGCTACCACAGAGCGCCATTCTGCTCTGTCTCTTGCTTAGATAGTGCAGGTTGTCTTAGGCTGACTTGTCCACCTTTTGATGTTACTCGTCCATGTTAGTCTTGGTATGCCTCTGCCTCTTTTATCTTGTATTTTCCCTTCCAAGAGTACTTTTAACCTCATATTTTCCCTGTTTAGACTCATATTTTACCTGTTTAGACTCATATTTTCCCTGTTTAGACTCATATTTTACCTGTTTAGACTCATATTTTACCTGTTTAACCTCATATTTTCCCTGTTCAACCTCATATTTTTCCTGTTTAACCTCATATTTTCCCTGTTTAGACTCACATTTTCCCTGTTTAGACTAATATTTTCCCTGTTTAGACTCATATTTTCAATGTTTAACCTCATATTTTCCCTGTTTAACCTCATATTTTCCCTGTTTAACCTCATATTTTCCCTGTTTAACCTCATATTTTCACTATTCTTAAATACTCGCTTCCTGGTCAGATGGTTCTAGGTTCAATTCCCTTTACTTTAACCATTTTTCCATGATAATCGACATATATCGATAATGTGGTCAGCACCACAACAGGCCACCCTATCTTCACAGACAAAGTCTCAGGTAACAATTTCCAGAGTCTGTGTGATCTTAATCTCGAAAGCCCTGTTGGCCAGGAAAAGCAAAAGTACATCTGGTAGTCAAATCTGCTAATAATCTGATTTGTAGATGGCTTGGCAAAAGTAATACATTCAACAAAGCACACAGGATCACTGTTCACAATAATAGACTCTGAAGTTTAACCAAAAAAATGGGCTGCCTAACAAAAGAAAAGAAAACAATAAAGACTCAGCAACACACAAAGGACGCAAATGATTTTGGCCTATGCTCCAATGAAGGATGAAGAATATAAGAGAACAATAGGAAACTCTTTATATACAGCTTTACTGCACAAGGTAATCTGATCATCAGAAGTGGGCCCATCCATTAAGTCTTTTGGCTCAGAGAAGAAGATAGAAAATAAATCAACATTATTAAATGAGGTGAATCCTTGTATAGAGACTGGATCAACTACTTTTCCATGAAACAAAAACAAAACAGTATTAACTGTGGGGCTTTGTGTGTGAACCCCGTGTTTGTTATGTCAAACATATTGTCCTTAGATGCTTCACTTATGCAAATTTGACCAGTATTATTATTGATATTAACATATTTTTCTCCACAGAAGTCAAGTTTATATTTCTACATTAAACAAATTTGGCGGCAAAGTATCCAAGAAAGTTCTACCAACATCTTTCTGGTTCACTTTTTCTTTCCTGGCAACCATCAACAGTAGCAATGTCACCCAACTCACTCCCTTGTGGAAATTACTGGAGAATTCAATCAGAAAAATAAAAAAAACAGAGGTGCTCGTGGCCGTGCGGCTAAAACCACTGCTCCGCTGTCTGAAAAGCCAGCATATGGTGTTCGAAGCCCGCGGTAGACAGAAAGGATTTTTTCTATCGGGGGTGAAATAAAAATCCTGAGTCTCACACGTCGTGGCGACTGCTTGACCAAGCGGCCTTTATCCCTCTGGTTCTATCGTTGCCCCCCCGACATACACCAGCAATGGTACTATGTGTCGTAAAGATAGTTAAATAAAAACTGGGGTTATATCAGAAAAAAATTATTACACAGACATTAAACCGGGTAGAGATAAGTCCATGCTGAGCTAATATTATACAGGATGGTGAACCGTGATAACTCAACTCAGTGGTTAGTGGACTGGACTACAAAGGACAAGAGGTAGGGTTTGATCCCAACCGACGGCTTCCGGTTCACCCAGCCTTTAATGGGTACCTGATTTTTTTCTGGGAAAGTAAAGCGGCACGGGCGTAATACCGAACACATTACCCCAAAAATCATGTGCTGAAGGTCTATAAAATGTATGGTCTTCTTCTTCTTTTCTCTTTTCACTGATACCTAAAAGGTGTCGTGGTTTATATCATTTGTCGTTCTTGTGCTGCTCGAATTGTCTGAATTAGTGATTTTCCTTTGTTGTTACATATCTTTGTCACTGCATCTATCCATCTTCTTCTGGGTCTTCCTCTTGGTATTTTTCCATGCATTCTCGAGAAGAACGCCCTTGATGGTGATTGGTAAGGATTCATTCTGACCAGGTGGCCAAACCATTTAAGTTGTTGTTGTTCTATATATTCTTGGCAGGATTTTGTTCCTACTATTTTTCTAATGGTTTCATTTGGTATTCTATATTCTATCTTTTCTTGTGTTTTTTGTTACTTTTCTCAAGCATAGCAGTTCACATGTATTGATCTTTCTTAAATGTGATTTAGAAAGGGTCCATGTTTGACTTTCGTAGCACAAAGTTGGTATAAAGATGTTATTTATCATTTGTTGTTTAGCTGGCATAGACATGTTTGGATGTCTTAGCAATGGTGAAAGCTGGTATGTGACAGCATTTGCTTTTTGTATTCTCATGTCAATTTCTCTGTCTAGTTTTCCATCTTCTATGAACATTGTGCCTAAGTACTTGAATTCCTCGACTTGTTTTATTTCTTTATTTTTGATCTTGATGTTTAATGGGTGTCTTAATTTGCTTATTCTTATAGCCTCTGTTTTTGCTGTGTTAATTTTCATACTGTAGTTTGTGCAGCTTTTATCAAGAGATGGTAAATGCTGTTGTAGCAGGTTTTCATCCTCATATATTAGGCAATTTATGGTCACTAACACCATATTCACTATACGCCACTTGGCATGACAGGGGGGGGGGTACTTTAGAGAGAGTTTATACAGATTGTCTATGGAAAGGGCCTTTCCAAAAGTTAGCAGGTGGATCTTGAGATCAACAGATTGTTGCAAAACATACTGGGTGGCTATAGGCTGGATTAGGGTACTGCTACTGTCTCCATCCTTGCATATGACTTTTACGAATAGTTTCAAAAGGAGTCGGCCCTTACAGCACCTCGATCTCGAGGATGCATACAATCAGGTATGGCTCACTCGTACACCTACTTAGTGAGACAGGTTTCGACCCACAGCTCGTGCGCTGGGTGGCATCGGTGATGATGTGAAGAAAAGTGGCACTACATTTGGATGCCTAGACATCTGAGTCGAGATATATACGAGTGGGCTCATTTGGATGCCTAGACATCTGAGTCGAGATATATACGAGTGGGCTAATTCAAAGGCCGCCATTATCACCTGCTTTCTCTAATATATCCACTACCAGGGATATGTAATTGAATAGTTTTGTGTCCGGTCTTACTCTTGTCTTTGCAGATGGTATTATGACTTACGTTTTTGTGAATGATTGGCATAGAGGCATGACGTCAACCTTTGGACATGAATGTTCTGGGTTCGCTACCGACCATCAAGAAGCGGTGGATGTTTTTTTTTTTTAAAAATCGAACTCGTGACATATTTGTGGCTTTACCTTCCCCCGGTCTCTGGGGATTTGAGATGCGATGTCTAGCCCTCACGGAAAACGGCGAAAAAATGGAGGCCCCGTGTCCATTCGCGCAGGTTAAATAACCTTTGACAGTTTACATAAAAAAAAAAAATAGGCCAAAAAAAAAAATAGGCAAAAAAAAAAAAAAATTGCAGCTGGAACAAAAAATTGTAAGCAAATCTACCCATCCATGCCGACGACAGATGTGTTGACCCGAAAGGTCGCATATATTGCGGTATTATTGTAAACTAGCGACACGCCCACTGGATGGTGACCGCTAAGAAGAGATAACTTCAGTCCACGAGGATGATAACGAGAAACCTGTTAGGCAGCTACAAAGATCTATGGATCAGATAACCACTTGACAATGGAACAGCTGCTCGCTGGCAGCTCTGACACTGAATGTGGCCAGATTTTAACAAGGACATCGCCAAGTTTGTTCTTCATTTCTTAAGAAAAGATGGATGAGTGTGACAAAGGATTTATATATTGAAAGACTGACGAGTCTAGAGGGGGAAATGAGATGCGAAAGGTGCGGAGTACTATGGGAAAAGTAGATGTATCTACAATAACACCATACAAGAATAATCAATCTGCATACGCATCAAGAAATGCTGGTACAAGAGGTTGAGCGGATATGGGGATGGTCCGATTGCAATGAAACTGATTCCATAAACAGAGCAGAATACCGCCAGTGAGTGGTACTGGAGTGACGGAGCTACGGTAGTAAAGCCCCATACAACAATCCAAGAGGAAGGATTTTAGGACAGTGAGTATCATCATCATGTGCCATACCAGTTGGCGTAGGCTATCATGTCCAACCACAATCTTCTATCCACAGTGCATCGTATCAGTTCTGTTGTTGACTGTTTTCCATGCCATGACACCAAGCTATCCAGTATTTTCTCTCTTTGTCGTCCGCGATCTTTCTATCCTTTTATTTTGCCAGTTGTAACCAAGTATTCCAATTTTCCTCTTCTCATGATGTGCCCGAAAAATGTTGATTGTTTCTTTCTGATGTTTTTTGGGAGCTCCCTTTTTGTGTTGGCCTCTTTGAGAATTTCCTCATTGGTCTTTTTAGCTGTCCAGAGAACTTTCAACATTCTATTGAGAAATCCCATCTCTGTGGCCTCTAATCGTCTTTTCATTTGTTTGTCTACTGTCCAACAGTGAGTATATCTAACCCATATCCTAACATACTTTGCAACTCAGCTTTGGTGTTAAGTGTAACGGTTTAAATTTAACAGCCATCCCTTGGAGCGTTTCAAAGTGTAGTCGAAATGGAGTTGGCGTGAAATTGGCAAAGCTCTACCTCCATGCATTACGTCCAGGCAGCGTTAGAAATGTTAGCTCATTAGAATAAAACAGCCTTTAAAATCGACACATGGAATATTAAAACAAAATGCCCTACATTTGACATTTCTGACCATTCAAA
The DNA here is from genome assembly GCA_032433765.1 of Megaustenia siamemsis. Lineage (NCBI taxonomy): Eukaryota > Metazoa > Mollusca > Gastropoda > Stylommatophora > Ariophantidae > Megaustenia > Megaustenia siamemsis. The sequence goes on from JAVIAB010000047.1 coordinate 27,070,470, forward strand.
AGTCAAACAATTGTGGGTGATTCAGCAATCAGAGAAGCTGGCCATTACACAAATTCATCTCAAAAGATCTGCTTACATTTACTGACTGCTCGTTGCAGACTTCTGCCAAGATGACAAAGACTAAATGTAGTTCTGGACCAGAAGAGTCCAGATTCAATTCCCAGATGTCGCAATAAAAAAACAAAAATTATAATCTACACAACTTTTATGTTCAATCAGACTAATTAATATCAGAGATTTTTTTTCTGGAAAATTAAAGCAGCCTGGCGCGAGGCTAACAATATCACTTATAAAATATACGGGTATTACACCATATGTCCCAACTGTCCTAAGGTGCGGGGAAAACCCCTTTATTTTGTTTACACAAACAGATAAATAAACCTAACCCACATGGACAGATAAGTAACCACGCCCATAGACAGGGCCGCGCATCCTGGGTAGTCTAACTGGGAAAATAAACCCACTAGCTACCGGCGTTTGGATAACCCGTGTTCGATTCCCGCGGCAAACAGTGCGAATTGTACTCGTGGTTGGAAAAAAATACCCCTGCAGTCGACAGATATGGTGGTGGTTGGTTGGTTGCGTTCGCCCGATGACTAAAGTATTCTATATAGAGTATCGTGGTAGACTAGAATATTCCTCTTCATCATCCGCCCTTACAAGGACGTAGTGGACGTGTCTGCGTTATGTTGTGGTTTGCAGTATAACTGTTATATTTGCGTCTTTCAGCCCAACACATCCGACTTCAGCACGACATTTTTGAGTACCGGGTTGTCTTCCCTCTTCGATCCCTGCACGCTTGGCCAGACTAGACAGGTTGGTCTGTTACTGGAGGCACCACGGAGAGGTGGAGCAGGGTCTGGATGGTTTTGGTTCACCGATCCTGGCGCAAGTCATCAGCTGTGGGTCGCTGACAACTTCCAGCTCTGGTGCTGGGAGGCGCGCCTTCGCCTCCAGTCGACAGAAAAGAGTACCAGGGTAGCATTCTGCGAAGGTGAGGAATGGCGCACTCACTCGTGAGTTACGATGCTTGAGGTGTCACTAGAAAGGAGTCTCCGAACAATTCTGGATAGGTGACCGAGCATATATGGGTAAAAACTCGCGTGCTAAGACGCCGATTCAAGTCTCAGGCCCTTTCCATGACGTCAATAAACATATTATTCGTGGACAAATAAACAAATCTAACCTAACTAGACGGATAAACAAGGCTCATGAGAAGTTAAAAAAACAAAAAACTAACATGGATAGTTAAATCTATTCTAAATGGATTAAAACAAAACTACATGGTCAGATCACAAAATCTAACCTGCAAAGAAAGATAAGGAAACTTATTCTGCATGAACAACTAATAAACACCTATAAAACACCTATATAAACAAATAATACCCTACATGAAGATAATGCCCTACATAAAGATATAAATAAACCTGGTGTACACGAAACCTGTTGTACACAGACTTATAAATAAACCTTGTGTACACGGACCGATAAATAAACCTGGTGTACACGGAAGCTGGTGTACACGGACAGATAAATAAACATAACTTAGATTGTTTCATGATAATAAATCTGACAGGATAATAAATCTAACCTACTTGGACAAATAAACCTGGTGTACACGGAAGCTGGTGTACACGGACTGATAAATAAACCTAACTTGCATGAACACGTCAAAAAACCTAACCTGTATTACTTGAGCGAGTAGAGAAATCTAATTTTCATGGATTCGTCAATTAATATATATATATATATATATATATATATATATATATATATATATATATATATATATATATATATATATATATATCTATCTATTGACCTTTCGAGCCGTAACCGGCCCATAGGGCGTAGACCAAGATACACCTTCTCCTATATGAATTTTTGTTCTAGCAGTTTTTCTTTTAAAGATATTTTATCAAATCTCGCCATCTGTCTCTGTTCTGTGCAAGCAGTTCTATCTCATTGAGGGAGCCGATTCCTGCTGCTCTTGCCTCTCTCATCAATGTTCTTCTCAGTGTCTCCCTGGGTCTTCCTCTTTTTCTTTTACCTGTTGTTTCCCATATGAGGGCTTGCTTTGCTATTCGATTATTATCTCTTCTCATCACATGTCCAACGTATGACCATCGTCTTTTCTTTATTACTGAAGATATTAGTGGTTGATTGGCGATTTCTCTAATTTCCTCGTTTGTTTTGAATTCGTTCCATTCTATACCAAGTATTTTCCTTAGACATTTATTTTCGAATGCGTTCAACTTTGTTTCTATATCTCTTGTTGTTTTCCAGCTTTCACACGCATACGTAAGGGTTGATAGTACATTTGATTTGAATAGCCTAAGTTTTGTGTTTGTGCTAATGAGTTTTGATTTCCACAACTTTTCAAGGCTTCTGAAGGACATTGCTGCTTTAGCCAGTCTGATTCTAATTTCTTTGCTCGTATCCCCTTCTCGATCAATGTGACTTCCAAGATAGATGAAGTGATCGATCTCTTCTACTGGTTTGTTTTCCATGTATATTTTGTCACTTGTTGGAATTAAACTTTTCATGACTTTAGTCTTTTCATGATTGACCTCAAGCCCAATTTTGCTGGCTATTGATGATAGTTCATTTGTGTTTTCCTGCATCGTTTTTATCTGATTGCTGATGAGAACTATGTCATCAGCAAAGTCCAGGTCCTCCAAATGGTCTCCTTGTATCCATTCGATGCCTTTATTACCAGTGCAGCATTTCTTCATTATGAAGTCCATAACAATTCCAAATAACAAGGGCGATAAAATACATCCTTGTTTAACCCCAGTTTCTATTGGGAAACATTCGCTCAGTCCTTCCTCTGTTCGAACTGCACATGTGTAACCATCATATATATATATATATATATATATATATATATATATATATATATATATATATATATATATATACACACAAACACACACAATGATGAAACAAAAAATAGTTGTGCACATAAAAGTCGCGGTCTATACTCTAAAAGGGTCGGTTCAGAAGTAAACAACTAGCTATTTTTCTCAACGTACGCCATCATAATCAGCCTAAAGTTGTTTCCGAAGCCCTTTTTCTATTTTTGTGTTGTTTGTAGCAGTTTTTCTCTGGCTCATTTTTGCGCTACAAGAAAACCATTACATTGGGGCCTTTTCTGTCTCCTGCTTCTCTAGTCTTGTTTCCGTCTGTGCCAACATTCCCTCATCATTTATTCTTTCTTTCTGTCCTTCTGACAGTCTCATCAATCGAGGAACAACAACAAAATGATGTTTCCTAACCACGTTTATTGCAGCGAGCTGTGCCATAGATAGCACGACCTGTGAGCTGCCAGGATCCAAATACGGCTACAAATTGACGTCACGCACAGCGCTCCAGTCACCGTTTCCTTGGCAACATGACGCTAACGGACCGATTTATACGGCTCTTATTGCACGAGATTTTGAATGTCTATTAAAAGTTCGGCTTCACAGCCAGTGTTAGGGGATTTCTTCTTCTTTTTACTCAGTCCAGGCTTAATATTTTTTTTTCTTCTCTCCCCGCTATTTCTCCCACTTTTGTTTGCACGTTTTCACTGAAACCCAAAATAGAACCTGTTTGGTATATTGGATGTTCAACTTGTAATGCCTCAGGAAAACTCAATTCGGAAACAAAGGAAACTGAACGCTACGGTTTAGTCTTTGTTTGTTACCATTTATAGAAGCACACCAATGTCATGGTTTGTTTTTATCACGTACAGTGTCAATATTCAGTCGAGATCCGGGTGGAATATGAGGTTCATCATCATCATCATCGAGTGCCGTCTCCGCAACGAAGGTTGGCTACCATGGAGCGCCATTCTGCTCTGTCTCTTGCTTTGATGGTGCAGGTTGTCATAGGCTGATTTGTCCATCTTTTGATGTTACTCGTCCATGTTAGTCTTGGTCTGTCTCTACCTCTTTTACCTTGTATTTTTCCCTCCAGGATTACTTTTAGTAGGCTGCTGTGTCTTTTAACATGACCCAACAATTGCATTTGTCTTGTTTGAATTGTGCTTAGTAGTTATCTTTTCATTTTTAGTTGTTTTAAGACTACATCGTTTGTTTTCTTTTCCTTCCATCCAATTCTACCTATTCTTCTATATATCCACATTTCAAAGGCTTCAATTCTCTGTTCGGTTTTCTTGTCTAATGTCCATGTTTCTGCACCATATAGGAATATTGAGAAGATGTAACATTTTGCTATTCTTAGTTTTAGCCCTGGTGTTATTTGTTTTGATGTTAGTATGTTCTTCATGGCGTTAAAATTACTTTTTGCCATTCCTATTCTTTTGTTTACTTCACTTGTATATTTTCCATCACTGGTTATAGTATGTCCAAGGTAGTTGTAGTTCTGAACTGTCTCCAGCTCTATTCCTTCAATTTTGATATCCACTTGTGGGTTTTGAGTATTTTCTTTGTTTATGATCATAGTTTTAGTCTTTTTGATATTCATATCTATTGGTCGTTTCAAATCTAAATGTTCACGATTAACATGAAATATCTCCTCTTTCCCTGCACTTACAAACTTGATTTTTTGCATCTGGCCTTGTTTTTCCAAGGTCCCACCGATTTCACAAAATTTAATGATGTAGGAAGTATGCTTCATCATGAAGCAGCACTTTCCTTTGATCTCAGTGAATTTACGGATCTTTTTGCTCCTGGAGAAAATAATTTACCGTACATTAATGGAAATCAGCTTCTCGACATAGGCGTCTCTACACAACTTGAAAGTTGGAGGCGTTTATCAACTGTTTACTTTCTATTGTTTACTTTCTTTAAAATACTATGAGAATGTCAATGTTATAGCCTTTACAGACGGTCTAAAACAAATCAGCGTATAAACAGTTCCATTAATGAAAACTATTTAAACAATATACAACAAAGAGTACATTTAAAAAAATTAATTATCCGTTGCGAGCGATAACGAGCATGACATATCAAGCAAAGTTATTGTTTATGGGTACGCATGTGACTAAAGAGTCCGATGTAAGCACGGGATCCTCTTCACTGTAAAGAGCTACATTGTTCGTTTTATGTCTTTCCATGTGACTTTCATTATTTTACGTAAACAAGACATATGAAAGTGATTTAGTTTCTTTGCATGCCTGCAGTACACATATCAAGAATCTTTACATTTTCAAAACGTTATCAACTTTAGCTAAAGATTGATCATGCGGACATATAAAAACGTCCATTATTATTTCATTTATTCTGAATCAGAGGAGTCTAACATATTGATTACTAATCTGGGCTGAACGAACGATAGTCCATCTTTTTTCCAATAGTCATTTTCTTCTTTTAAGACATGATCTTCACATTTGCACCAAAAATCTTTGTCAATCTGTGATAGAGCAGCATATGTCAGTCCTTTTATATCGCATAGTTTAAAACTTGTATTCTCAGCTGCCACCTGCCCTTTAATTTTTGCCCAAACGAGTTCAATGGGGTTTAATTGTGGATGATAAGGGGGCAGTCTCAAGCACGTATGACCATGCTGTTGAATGATTTTGTCGATTTGGAATACTTTGGTCTTTTGCGATTTCTTAACAAGTGACAGTAATTCAGGTTTCAAAAATCCCTCGTTAAATGGAATTCCTTCCTTTCTTAGCCAAATCTTTATAACATCTTTTGTACTGGTAGATGTAGGAATTTTGTCTTCTTCTGCCACAGCGTTGTGGTACGACGCGTTGTCCATTACCAGACAGGATGGTCTGTCTAGAATTGGAAGAAGAGTATTTTCAATCCACTCTCTAAATATATGGCCATTCATCTCGGTGTGATAGTCCCTGTTGTCAGTATAATTAGAGGTGAATATAAGTTCTGCATTTTTCACCAACCCTTCTTTTCGGCTGCCTGCATGTGCCATTATAATACGCTGTCCTTTTCCAGTGGGTACACATCTTTTAATACTTCCATCTGATAACTGCCATTCCTTTGCACTTGTGTGGTGAGAATTTATCCAAGATTCATCTAGAAATACAATATCATAACCTTGGTTACGCATTTCCCGTACTTCACGTAAATGTTTACTCCTCATAGAAACTAAGTGCGGCTTCTCGCAGATGACATTTCTACCACTATCGTACTTTCTAAACGTAAAACCGATGCTTCTATAGTTTGTTTCAGATTGTTTGCCTCCCTAATTCCAGTAATATCTCGAAAACCGTCTGATAGAATACCATGATTTTTTGCATGCGACCTTAGATTTTCAATGACGTAACGAATTTATCATTTAAATTATCGTATGTGTTACCGTTTCCTCAAAGCGGCAACTTCCTTTGATCTCCTTCATATTTGTATTTATTTTGACACAAAAAACAGAATGTACGGTAAATGAAGATCTTTTACACTTTTTAGAGGAAAAGGCGTAACTTTTATTTTTATATAAGGGACATTATTACTTTATAATAAGAGAGTAAGTAAGTAAGTGTTCCTGTCATGCCTGAAGGTGTATAGGGGAATAAACCGCCACAATTGCACTGTTTCACAACATGCTACCCATTTGGATTGGGCTCTTTTAATTATACAACTAATATTGAATCAAATCAAAATAGGCCGAACATTCACCGAATAGAAATTATTTATTTTAAGAACACAGAATACATCGTCAACTCACTAAAAAAACAGTTCCTGAAGTGGTCCGTATCCAGAGTTTCCAACTCCAACAAAGTCACTTCAGTAAGTTCAAACAAATGAGTTTTATTCAGAATCTGCCGAATCTAATAGACGTATTACCATTTTTGGTTGAATAACCCACAGACCATCGTTTCTCCAATACTTATCTTCCTCAACCATAACATGGTCTTCACAACTAGCCCAATAATCTTTGTCTATGTTTGAAATAGCAACATTGGTAAGCTCTTTAACATCAGATAATTTGAAAGTTTTATTTTCGGATGCTACTTGCCCTTTGATCTTTGCCCAAACTAATTCAATAGGATTTAGGTGTGAGTGATATGGAGGCAGCCTCAAACATCTATGACCATGTTCTTCAATTAATTTATCTATTTGAAATATCTTTGGCCGTTGTATCTGTTTTACAAGTGAAAGTAATTCAGGCTTGAGATACATATCGTTAAATGGTATTTGTTCCCTTGTCAGCCATGTCTTTATTTCAGCTTTAGTGCTTGATGATGTTGGAACTTTATCTTCTTGTGCCACTTTGTTATGGTAAGATGCATTATCCATGATCAAACAAGATGGTCGATCTAATAAAGGCAAAAGAGTGTCTTTAATCCAATCTCTGAACATATGACTGTTCATCTCTGAATGATAATCCTGGTTATCAGTTGACTTTGCAATAAAAACAAGTTCAGCATTCTCCACCAGGCCATTATTTTTGCTCCCAGCATGTGCCACTATAAGGCGCTTTCCTTTGCTGCTAGGTACATACCTTTTAATAGTCCCATCTAATAACTGCCATTCTTTTTCATTTGTGTGGTGGGCATTAATCCATGTTTCGTCCAAGTACACAATGTCATAATCTTCATTACGCATTTGTCTAACTTCACGTAAATATTTGCTTCTTGCAGCTACTAAATGAGGTTTCTCGCAAATGATGTTTCTTCCACAAGAATATTTTCTAAAAGTGAAGCCTAAACTCCGCACACTTCTCCATAGTGTAGTTTTTGATACAGCAATACTGGTGTTCTTTTTAAGCCAAATCTTAAGTTTCCTTATGGTAACTTCTTCCCCTAAGTCAAACATTTTACAAATCTCTCTGCGGACAAGTTCTCTGTCAAAACTGTCTAACAAATGTTTTCTTCCTCGACTTCTTTCTTTCCTTGAACATTCACATTGAACATTTTTCACTGATCTATGAAACGACCGTTTACTTAAACCTAACACGTGCATCGTTCTCTTTTCAGGATTTGATATGCTGTGATATAGACTCCCTCGTTTTGCCTCTCTACAAAAATATAAATATAATTTCTTTGTAATATTTTGTTCAGTAACAAATTTCAACTTTAAACTCATTGTTAAGGGCGCAACTCACAAAACACGCCTATGTAAATAATTTGATTTTGTATTTTTGGTGACGTTATACTAATGACGTGATACAAAAAGTTGACAATTTTAATCCAGTAAGTGCAAAACCAGAATTGCGCACCGAATATAAGAGAAATTTGCTACACATATGTGCAAATATTGACAAAAATCTGACATTTGCAATTCAATAGTGTAAACCGGTGCCTTTACCCACCAACATATAAAGGAAATTCCCAAATGAAGATGTTTAAATCATTCTTGAAGTGATATGGAAGGGGTAAATACTCTTAAATTTTGATTCAAATGTGCCCAAGTTTAATCATACTTTTATCCTCCTGGTAAGCAAGCGCACAAGAAAAACCAGCAGTTTGTTTGCAATGAATTTATTTTTTCTATTACGTTATGAGATTCAGTAGGTTACATGCAAAATATCAGCACTGTAGCACAAATGGTTGCTGAGCTGTGGTTTTTTGAAGTGAGGCAAAAAATCTGAAGCGAACTATAACAGTTCTCCATAATGTTGTTTTCGACACAACAATGTAATTTTCTGCTCTCAGTCGAATTTTCAGTTTTCTTAAAGTCACAGTTTCTTTGGAATCGAACATTTTACAAATTGCTCTTCTAATCACTTCCTTGTCAAAACTATCTACTACTTTCTTTCTTCCTAGCGTCCTAGTCTTGATTGAACTGGACACTCCGTTAGCTTTAAGCACTTGTTTGAAAAAGCGTTTGCTTATACCCAATGCGTGAATAGTTCTCTTTTCTGGCTTTGAGATGCTTCGATACAGTTTTCCACGCTTAGCTTCTATGCAAAAATATTTATACACCTTTATTGCCACTGATTGCAATGTAAGGAACTTTACTTTTATACCCATTGACTAACAGATCACAAATTTAACGAAATTACCCAATAATTAGGATACGCCGTTGCACATAAATCACAACAAAACGACAGGAAATGGGATGCACCGGATATAAAATTATAACTATGACGCTTCTTATGTGTTTTTTAGTGCTTAAAACAGGGAAATTGGCGCGCATTACGTTCAAGATGACAAGTCCGTGGGTGCTCACTCATATGAAGCGGTAATTCCTCCAAATATATGGTTTGACCAAAATGCCTTAAATTTGTATACTTCAAATAAAGAATATTTAAAACTATACGTTTGTTGGTGAGGAAATGAATGTACTTCTTGGGACCAAAAAATCACAAGACCATATGCAAAATTTCAGCATTATCAATCAATTGGTTGCAGAGATATGGAATTTTAAACACCTTCAAAATATTTTGAAACGACCTATAGTCAATTTTTTTTTGCTTGTCATGTTTATTTCATTAAGTAATTGTTGTATATCTTTAGGATTTTCTGCTAGTAGTACAGTATCGTCAGCATATCTTAGGTTATTGATTATCTTTCCATTAATTTGTAGGCCTGGCATCTATGTTTTTAAAGATTTGCTCAGTGTATAGATTGAACAAGCTTGGTGATAGGATGCATCCCTGTCTTACTCCTCTTTTTTTATATAAATGGGTGTAGAGTTCTCTTTGTTATATTTTATTATTGCTGTTTGCTCCCAGTATAGATTACATATTAGTCGTTTGTCCATGTCATCTAGATGTATATCTTTTAGGCATTCTATACATTCTTTATCAGGGTTCATAACCCTATCAGGGTTATGTGAAGCCATTGGAGCAGGTGGTGGATGGTGTCGTGGGAGCAGCCGACAAGCAGTGCCGGTTATGGTCCCCACACCGCGATGGCAGGCAGAGGATCTCATGTATAGAGACAATGGCTGCGATCTCCGACTAGTACAGTCACTGCCAAGAAGGAAAGGAATGGCAAACTACCTTCTTAAATTGCCTGGAATAATCATACAAATCACAACCTTATATTTACAGCTAATGACGTTAATGGTGACTTCACAGCCACCTCGTCCGGTAGGGAGAGTCATGTGCTACAGGTGACACCCGATCGTCATCAAGCAACTGTATTCAAGATCAAAAATAAAGAGACACTAGCAATAGGAACTTGGAACATTAGATCAGCATTCCAGGTTGGAAAACTAGAAAACATCAGTCAAGAAATGAAAAGAATGAAATTGAACATCTTGGGACTATGTGAAATGAGATGGACAGGAGCAGGATTATTACAACGCGACAGTGGAAATGTAATTTACTCTGGGGGAACCACACACGAAAGAGGAGTAGGCATCATGTTAGATAGAGAAAGAAGCAAAACAGTGAAATGATTTTGGCCAGTATCAGACAGAATTCTGCTAGTAAAATTGAGAGGCAGACCAATGGATATCAACATAATTCAAGTTTATGCACCAACAAGTAATAGCGAAGAAGAAGACATTGACACTTTTTACGAGGAGCTAGAAGCGACCATGGAACAGTGTAAATCCCAATAAATAACTATTATATTGGGGGATTTCAATGCAAAGGTAGGAACAGCTAAAGTGCAAAATGTGACTGGGGGGCATGGCCTTGGAGAGACAGACAAATGACAGAGGGGATAGATTGATAGATTGGGCAAAGACACATGAAATGATTATAGGTAACACCTGATTCAAACAACACCCTAGGCGACTATGGACATGGCAAAGCCCAGACAAAAAAGTACACAATCAAATTGATTTTATACTGGTACAGAGAGGATTCAGGAATGGGCTAACATCGGTTAAAACAAGGCCAGGAGCAGATTGCAATAGTGACCATGTACCAGTAGTTGGAAAGATAAGAATAAAATTGCGGAAGGCACAGAAATCACCAAGAAATATAAAATTAGAACTAGATATGCTAAGAGTAGATAAACAGATGAGTGATAAGTACAGCACGATAGTACAAAATAGATATAATGCTTTGAGAAAATACAGGACATCCAGGAGCAGTGGGAAATGCTCAAACAATCGATTCAACAAACATCAAAAGAAGTAATACCAGTGACTAAAAGAATCAACAAAAAGAAATGGATGACAGAAGAAATATTACAACTAATGGACGAAAGAAGAAAACATAAGAAAGAAGAACGGACATACAAAATATTGCACAAAGAGATCCAAAACAAGTGCAGTGAAGCAAAGGAAGGATGGTTAAAACAGAAATGTGAAGAAATGGAAAAACAACAAAAGAAAGACTCAAAATGTATGCACAATCAGTTTAATGAATTAACAGGAAGAAAGGAGGTCAAAGTTTCAGGATGTGTGAAATCAATGGAAGGAAATATAATAATGGGACAGGAGAAGACAATGGAAAGATGGACAGAAAATATCAGTAAACTCTGATGATGAAAGACCAGAATTAAACAATTCAAATGAAGACACAGGACCACCAATAATGCAGAGTGAAGTGGAAGACGCAATTCAACACATGAAAAGAGGCAAAGCTCCAGGTCCTGACAATATAACAATCGAAGAGATAAATGCATTAGGAGAGCTGGGAGTACAAGTCACAACAAAATTACTCATTGGCATATATAACACTGGACACATACCTGAAGATCTACTAAAATCTATCTTTGTAGCCATACCGAAGAAGTCAGGAGCAACTGATTGTGAAGACCATCGCACTATTAGTCTCATGAACCATATGACTAAAATATTACTAAGAATAATCATGAGACGTGTAAGGAGCAAAATAAAACCAGAAATAAGTGAGGAACAATGTGGATTTGTGGAAGGAAAGGGCACCAATAATGCAATATACATCTTAAGAACATTGATAGAAAGATCTATAGAGGTAAAGAAAGATCTATATATATTTGCTTTATAGACTACACGAAAGCATTTGACAAAGTAAAGCACGTGGAAATAATAAATATGCTGGAGAAATTAAACATTGATGGCAAGGATCTGCGAATCATAAAAAACATGTACTGGCAGCAAACAGCAGCTATACGAATTAACAACCAAACAGGACAATTCCAATATACTGAAGGGAGGTCAAAAAGTAATGCACACCAATTTTTTTCTCGGCTAATAATAAAGATAGGAATATGAAATTTTGCACACTTGGAATATGATATGTTCCAATTATGTGCACCAAATTGCACAGCATTCTGATAAATATTACGCAATCTATGAACCGTTAAAATGGAGCTTGTCAACAATGTCCGTTACAAACAGCGAATTGTCATAGAATTTCTGGTTGCGGAAAAAGAAACTGTGGCAAACATTCATAAACGACTGTGTGCAGTGTACAAATGTTCTGCAGTCGATAGGAGCACAGTTAGTCGCTGGGTTCAGAGAATTAAAGCTGCAGAAAGTGTACGAGTGGAGCTGCATGATTTACCGCGTTCTGGACGTGTTGCCTCGGCTACCAGCACAGACATGTTAAACCGGGCTGATGCCATTATTCGTAAGGATAGGCGTATCACTAGTCAGCAATTGGCATTGCAGCTTACAGCCAGCAAGGGAAGTGCAATCGCAATTTTTAAAACTCTCGGATATTCAAAGATTTGCGCTCGATGGGTTCCTCGGTGCCTAACAAATGATCACAGAGTTCAAAGGAAAACATTCTGTTCTGAATTGTTGGAGCGTTTCGGTGTTGAAGGAGAAATGTTTTTGTCAAAAATTGTTACCGGTGACGAAACGTGGGCACATTATTATGAGCCTGAAACAAAAATGCAGTCAATGGAATGGCATCATCCGCAGTCACCAAAAAGAAAAAAATTCAAAACATCTCCATCAGCCGGAAAGGTGATGATCACTGTCTTCTGGGACATTGATGGTGTGATTCTTGTTGATGTAATGACAAGAGGTGAGACAATCAACTCGACAGCTTACATCAATACACTGACAAAACTCAAAAATCGGTTCCACAGAGTTCGGCCTAATAAGCCATCTGCAGATTTGTTGCTTCAACATGACAATGCACGCCCTCACACAAGTCTGGTAACACGGGAAGCAATCAACAAATTTGGTTGGACTGTACTGCCCCATCCTCCTTACAGCCCTGATCTGGCTCCCTCAGATTTCCATCTGTTTGGACCACTCAAAAATTCCTGCGTGGGACACACTTTGACAATGATGAGGATGTGATCCGTGCAGTTAAAAAATGGCTACGCGAGCAGGACAAAACTTGGTACAAACGAGGCATTCATGACCTAATTTCGCGTTGGCGTAAGGCAATACGCGTGGACGGAGATTATGTTGAAAAATAGGTAGTGTAAAGGGGATGTTCAGCTACAATCTGTGAAAATTTCACACATTTTGCCCAAATAGTTTCCGAGAAAAAAATTGGTGTGCATTACTTTTTGACCTCCCTATGTATAAAGCAAGGAGTCAGACAAGGCTGTATTCTGTCATCGGATTTGTTTTCACTTTACAGCGAATATATTATGAGATCACTAGTAGACAAAAAAGGAATTGAAGTCAACGGTCACAACATAAATAATTTGCGATACGCGGATGACACAGTCTTAATAGCAGAGACAGAGAATAAACTACAAGAAATGATAGACATAATAGTAAAAGAAAGCAGCAAGAAAGGTCTCAGTCTGAATAGTAAGAAAACAGAAGTAATGGTTATATCGAAGAAACAATCACCACCATCATGCAGCATAAAAATAAACGAGACAAATCTGAAACAAGTGCAACGTTTCAAATACTTGGGCACAATAATAACATCAGATGGGAGATTAACCACAGAAATAAAAAGCAGAATAGCTCAGGCCAAAATAGCATTTCAGAAAATGAAAAATATCTTATGCAACAAATCTATGTCAATAAAAATGAGAAAGAGAGTTCATCGGTGCTATATAGAACCAATTCTGACCTATGGAAGCGAATCATGGACAGTAGACAAACAAATGAAACGACGATTAGAGGCCACAGAGATGGGATTTCTCAGAAGAATGTTGAAAGTTACATGGACAGCTAAAAAGACCAATGAGGAAGTTCTCAAAGAGGCCAACACAAAAAGGGAGCTCTTAAAAAACATCAGAAAGAAGCAATCAACATTTTTCGGGTACATCATGAGAAGAGGAAAGTTGGAATACTTGGTTACAACTGGCAAAATAAAAGGAAAGAGAGATAGCGGGCGACAAAGAGAGAAAATACTGGATAGCTTGGTGTCATGGCATGGAAAACAGTCAACAACAGAACTGATACGGTGCACTGTAGATAGAAGATTGTGGAGGGACATGATCGCCTACGCCAACCGGTATGGCACATGATGATGATGATAAGTTGTTTGTGGTGTACTCTATCAAAAGCTTTGGTGTAGTCTATGAAGCAGGCATATATTGGTCTGTTTACTTCTGTGTACTTTTCGATTAATGTTCTCAAGCAGAAAATGGCTTCTTTTATCCTATCTTTGATCCCGCTATTTTTCCTAAATCCAAATTGCTGCTCATCTAATTCAGTATTGATTTTATTCTGAATCCTTCCTTGTATAACTTTTAGCAAGATTTTTGTAACATGGCTCATTAGGCTTATTGTTCTAAGGTCACTGCATTCAGCTGCACCATTCATCACTATGAGGTTACTACTGAGTATTGTCTGTGGTTTTTGGACTGGGACTGTCACTTTCACGTTTCTTTCTATTGGTTGCCCATTTGATCCTCAGTAACACACCAGTAACACAGACATTCTAAAGCTAACGAGGAGATCTGGAGGTTTATCTACAAGGAAGAGGGAGAGCCTGACCCGTAATGAAAGATCACATACTTCCTTCTGAAAAGAAAACGTTCAGACACAGTTTTTGTTATTTTTCAGAGCCGTTTTTGGGGTCAAGACCGGTGGTACGGAGTTAGTGCATTTGAGCTGTGAAGTCATCTTCAGTGATTTCGCTAGTGTGTGGCGGGCATGCTTAATGCTGGGGAGCGTGATGAAGCGAAGATATGATCACTCTGGAGTTGTCCACTGTCCAATGAAGATGATCTATCTGTTAAACTAACATTAAACAATAGTGGGTTGGTTGCAGAACAGGAAATATATTTAGCACACACTTTAACTTGTTTTGTTTTTTGTTTTTTTATTGCAGTTGATGAATTAATAATTCAAGTCATGAAGCTTTCAAACACGAATCTTTCAAACACGAATCTTTCTAGATTTTCTATATATATATATATATATATATATATATTTATCATCATCATCACTGAGTGCCGTCTCCGCATCGAAGGTTGGCTACCGTGGAGCGCTATTCCGTTCTGTCTCTTGCTTTGATATTGCCGGTTGTCATAGACTGACTTATTATCCATCTTTTTATGTTACTCGTCCATGTTAGTCTTGGTCTGCCTCTGTTTCTTTTATCTTGTATTTTCTCCTCCAAGATTTCTTTTAGTAGGATGTTGTGTATTTTAACATGATCCAAAAATTTCATTTATCTTGTTTGAACTGTGTTTAGTAGTTCTATTTTCATTTTCAGTTGTTGTAAGACTTCATCAATTGTTTTCTTTTCTTTCCATCCAAATCTTCATATTCTTCTATAAATCCACACCACAAAGGCTTCAATTTTCTGTTCTGTTTTCTTGTTTAATATTTATGTTTCTTTACCATGTATGTGTATGTGTGTGTTGTTGTTGTGTGTGTTGAGAATACAAGGACATTTAAAAAGAGTAATGAAAACGTTATGAAAGAAGTCAACGCAAAAAAGAGAGCTCATTTCCAATATTAGGAAGAAACAATCATCATTTTTGGGCCATGTAATGGAAGGGAACAACTGGAATATATTGCAACAACTGGGAAAATTGAGGGACAAAGAGATAGAGGGAAGCAAATAAAAAGGTATTAGCCAGATTAAGAGAACGGCCTGACAGAAAGTCGACAAGAGAAATGATAAATAACAGTCGAGATAGAGAACTGGGGAGAGACATGATTACTTACACCAACAGGCACGGTACTTGATGATATATACACACACGCGCGCGCGCACCCCCCCCCCCCCACACACACACACAAAACGCATTTATTATAAACAGAACATGTATATTCGTGAGCTCCTGAATGTTTTCATTTGTTTCCTTACAATCCACAGGGCAACTAGTTTTCCGTTTCTGTTTGTTCTCTCTGTACATTCCAGCAATAGAACGTAAACATCCTTGAGTTTTGTTTACACGTCACATCTTTTGTTAGGGCTTCATCATCCCATATTTCCCAGCCGCTCATTGGCTTTCCCCACTCTTATCTTCAGTAGGGATTTCTTATCTTTTTCCCCACATGCAAATTGCAGCTCTCTGTTAATTTCAAATGAAATAAATTGCCCCAAAACGGATATGCAAAAATGATTTAAAATAAAAGTGATATACTTTAATATTGTATAATCATAAAGTAGTAACGCGCCTGTAAACGCACATGAAGACATCTATCTATCTATCTTTCGTTCGCCTGAAGCATTGTCTATATCTGCAATGTCGTTTCCTGTATAAATGTTACTGTCTTTTGTAATTCTTGCAGTGGCCCATATAGTTTTGTCTGTAGTGTTGTATCTATGGGCCAATGGATTTTCCTCAGTCTACTATATTCAGTGCAGTCTTGAAGTATGTGTTCAGCAGTCTGGGGCGCCTGTCCACATGTACAAGTAGTTGAGGTGCCGATCTTGAATTTTGTATACATGTGACTATGGAGTCGATTGTGTCCTGTTCTGAGACGTATAATGATAACTTGTTCATATCTATTCATATTATAAAAGGCATCCTGATTTGGGGCTTGTGGTCCTCTGATTGATTTGATTATCTGTTTCTTATGATGGTATGTAACAGGTGTATCTAGTTGTGTGCCTGTTGAACCTTCCTTTGCCAACTGATCTGCTTTCTCATTTCCTGGTATTCCACAGTGAGATGGGATCCACTGCAGGGCAACCCTGTGGTGCTTGCAGAGTTCAGTCAATAAGGTCTGCAGATGTGGTAATTTTCTGGATTGTAGTGCCTGGAGTACTGATCTTGCATCTGTCAAAAACACTACAGGCTGCGGGCTAAGATTAATGTTCAGCAGTTTTTCTATTGCTAACTTTATTGCTTGTATTTCTGCATCATAATTGTGACAATATTTCCCTGTTGCTATTTTATTCATATCCCTAGTGTTATTTGGGTATTCTATATATGCACCTGCTCCCCCATTTTTTACTGCATTCTGTGCTGATCCATCTGTATACACACGAATCCATAGGTCTTGTGGGTATTCTTCATCCAGGAAACTGAGAGTTATTGTTTTTCGCTGTAGACTATTCTGTTCCTCTTTATCAACTATTCCTTTCACTTCTGTCCGTATTTGAACTGATAATCCAGATTCCTCTGTCCAGGGAGTCTGTTCTGGTATGGGCAGTAGGGGGTTAACAGCTCTTGGCATGTCTGGTGTTTGTCTACTAATACGCTTGGCTTGGTGGATAAAACTGCTTCTCTTAAGTCGTCCCAATGCAAGATTTTGGAATCGGTCCTTCATTGGATGTCTCGGCATGCAAGCAAATTTTTCTGCCTGTATCAGCACCTTTGTGTCCCTCCGTTCTCTCAGTGCTGGTATCCTCCACAATTTCTCCATCTCTAATATTGGTGTTGATTTCATTGCTCCTGTGATGACCCTAAGTGCCTGGTTTTGTACTTTATCCAGTTCTTGAAGTGTGGTGTTTGATGCTGAACACCATGCAGATGATCCATATTCTAAATGTGGGCGTATACTCTGTTGGTAAACTTTACTGAGTATTTTCCCACTCGCACCCCACGTAGTTCCACACAGCTTTCTTAGAATAGCCAATTTTCTCCTTGCTTTTTGGGTTGCCTTATTTATCTGCTGTTTCCAAGATAGTTTGTTATCAAATGTAACTCCGAGATACGTAGCCTGTATGTCTTCTTTCACAGGCTCATTGTTTATATAGATGGCTCCTGCTTTTTGTTTTGGGGAAAGAGTGAAAAGTGTAGTACTGCATTTGTCTGTATTGATGCTGATACACCATCTATTTGTCCATGAATTCAGTGCATTCATAGCTCTTTGTAACAATTTGGAGGCCACTGTTGCATACTCCTCTGTGCACCACATTACCAAGTCATCTGCATACATTGCCACTTTGATACCATGTGGTAGTTCAGTAACTAGGTCATTGATGTAGATCAGAAAAAGTGTTGGAGATAGTACCCCTCCCTGTGGAACGCCCTGGCGCAGTAAGACCTTCTTACTCTTAAGACCATCCAGTTGCACTCTGGCTCTCCTGTTATGCAGGTATGCTTTGACCCATTTGTACATCCTGCCATTTACTCCATAATTTCTCAGTTTCTTCAAAAGCCCTTCCTTCCATACCTTATCAAATGCTTTCTTTAGGTCTATCCATGCTGCTAGTACCAGTTTCTTTTCTTGAAACGCATCCTCAATTTCCTGGGAAAGATAGGTTGCCTGATCTTCGGTAGAGTAACACTGTCTAAAGCCTGCTTGTTGTGGGACAAGGAGATTTTCACTTTCCAGGTACCACTGCAGTCTGAGATTGATTATACGTTCCATTGTTTTACACAAACAGCTTGTAAGGCTGATTGGTCTATAGCTGGATGTCATTGAACCATCTTTTCCTGGCTTTAGTAATGGTATCATAATTGCTTCTCTCCATGCCTGTGGCACTTTACCTGTGATCCAGCAAATGTTGTAGATCTGCAGTAGTTTTGCTTTAGCTGCAGTTCCCAAGTTCTTAATCATTTCATTAGACACTCCATCACTACCTGGTGACTTTTTCATTTTTAATTTGGATATTGCCAGCTCTAGCTCTCTTTGTGTAATGGGTATTTCCATGACTTCATGTGCAGTCTCTTCTTGTCTTGCATTTTGTTGTTTTAGACGGGTCTCTTGACGTTTCTCTAGGCTAATTTCAATATTGTTGTCATTTGCAAAGGAGTCTGCAAAGTGATTTGCTGCATGTTTACCTGTTAGAATGTTTCCATCCTTCTTCAGTGTAATTTTTGTGTTCCCTTCTGTACCCTCATCATTCAGCTGTTTTACAAGCTTCCACACTTTTCTTGTGTCTCGTTCTAGATTCATGTACTCTGTTTTCTCTTTCCAACTTCTCCGTCTGGCTTGTAGTTTAGCCCATTGAAATTTGGCTTTAGCATGCTGATAGTTATTGTGGTGTTCCTGGCAGGGGTTATTTTCTGCTTGTTTTCGAGATGTTTCCATGTCATTGTGCAGTTGCTCTAGTTCACTATTCCAGTATGGTTTGTAGTGTTTCCGTGCCCCTCTGGGTATTGTTTCACTGGCAGCTTGTATTATTAGTCTACTGAATTCATCAACTATTTTGTTGATGTCTCTGTCTGTATTTAGATCTTTAGTCAGTACACTGGTGTAATGTTGATACATTTTCCAGTCTGCCTTTTTGTAATTCCATCTGGAGAGAGTGCTGCTCTCCCTGACGGCCTCATTTTGCACCACTAAAAAGACAGGTCGGTGGTCGCTGCCTCCAAGTTGTTTCCCAACAATACGTGTGATATTCCAATCCAGGTCTGGTGAATGGAAAGCAAGGTCTGGTGTAGATGTGGTATGCCATGATCTGGAATAGAATGTTGGTGGATCTGTTGCCTGGTTTAATAGTATAAGCCCATTGTCATCCTGCCAATTTTCAAGTTCTTCACCTCTCTTGTCCATATCTTCATAGCCCCAGCTCTGTGAATGGCTGTTAAAGTCTCCACATACAATTATTCTTTCTTTTAATGTAATTGTGTCTAGTGCTAGTGGGCGGTCACTCGGACAGTAGTAGTTTAGTAGATGGAAGTCTGTATTTCCTGTCCTGAGGTGCAGTATTTGATATTCCGCCCCATCCATATACACTTCAATCTGACATGCATTAATGTTGTTCCTTACAAGAGTCAGTATTCCGCCCTTTTGTCTGTTTTTCCTGTCAGATCGGTAGCACTGGTATCCCCTAATCTTCAAGGCTATGTCGTTGTTTAGATGGGTTTCCTGCAAACAGCATATGCTTACTTGTTCTTCATGCAGGATATTTTCTAATTCTATCTTTTTACTGTACCCATCTCTTTTGCTGTTGATGCCTTCAGCATTCCAGTGCATTATTTTGAGTGGTCTTATTTTGGGTTGGCCAGTAACTCTATTCTCTCGCCCCCTGACTCCACAGAGCGATTGAGAAGGACATCCAGTAATATAGGTTGGGCCCTTTCGAGGCTGAGGGCCCGGCGCTGCACCTGCCTGAGTGTCCATCACAGGGCGAGTGCCATATCGATTTGCAGTTATAGGCATGCTTCCCATTGGCGTGAGTGCGTGGCATCCTGATTTTTGTAGTGCGCCTTTTGGCTGGTTGCCTCCGACTTCAGCACTTAAAATTGCTAGAGCAGACTGTGGTCTTGCACGGGTGTAGGAAGGCCTGGCCAGTCTTGGTTTTCAGTCCCTGGTGACTGTTAAGCCCCATCCCCACGACAAGGAGCTGGCCTTGATGGGGACATGAAGACATAATATCTTGTGTCTACATGTGTTTAGAAATGTGGTTTTACAGAAGAATGTCGAGAATACCATGGGCAGCTGAGAAGAGTAATGAAAACGTTCTGAAAGAGGCCAAGGCAAAAAGAGAGCTAATCTCCAATATTAGGAAGAAACAATCATCATTTTTTGGTCATGTAATGAGAAGGGAACAGCTGGAATATATTGTAACAACTGGGAAAATTGAGGGAGGAAGAGATAGAGGGAAGCAAAGAGAAAAGATACCAGATAGATTAAGAGAACGGCTTGGCAGAAAGTCAACAACAGAAATGATAAATAACTGTCATGAACGAAAGTTGTGGAGAGACATGATCGCCTACGCGAGCAGGCTCGGTACTTGATGATGGTGATGTTGATGACATTTGTTCATCAATTATAACGTAGACTTCCTACTTTCCCCTTTCTTTCTAAGCTGTCTGGTATGTTTTTCCTGTTTCCCCCAATTTTTTTCCCTTCCAATTTGTCCAGCTTATACAGTAAATTCATGCAACTCCTATCTCGTTATAGACGTTTGTTTCCTCTTGGTGTTGTAATAAGCATTCATTTTCTGCCTAGGCCTCATATAGAATGTCCTCATACTCCTTTTTGAGCTGTTCGTATTAATCACTGATAGCATTGTATGTTAGTAACAAACACCTAAAAATAGCCTATGTACAGGGTGATGCAAAGGTCGCGTACTTTAGCATATACGCAAGTGTGGTCCAGATGCAGTAATTATAACAGTTTCTCCTACTGTGCGCGATCTTTTGCTTTTTATGATGATATATGTAGATCATCATCATCATCACCATCATAATCATCACCATCATCAACCGTTTTGATCATGTTTCGATATTCCAATTGTTTACGATGAATGATAATATCGTGTGGCAGGGAACAGTTGGCTGTGTTCACTTTTACGATGAATGATAATATCGCGTGGCAGGGAACAGTTGGCTGTGTTCACTTTCTGTGCAGTTCCGCCTTATGTCTTTTGGCGTGTGCTGAGACTGCTATGATGGGGGCTACAGCTACCTTTTTTTGGGAGATGAGTTAGTAATTCGGATGATTCCACTGGAACGTGCGGTTGAGCAACTATGGATTCGTTTGCAGTGATACCGTGGCCTTCCATAACCAAAGAACCAAAGAAGCAATCATCATCATCATGTGGCACACCGGTTGGCGTAGGAGATCATGTTCGTTCACAATTCTCTGTCCACAGTGCATTGAATCAATTTTGTTGTTGAATGTTTACTGTGCCACAACACAAAGTTATCTATAACTTATTATTATAGATACATTATATATACGTAGGGAGGTCAAAAGTAATGCACACCAATTTTTTTCTCGGAAACTATTCGGGCAAAATGTGTGAAATTTTCACAGATTGTAGCTGAACATCCCCTTTACACTACCTATTTTTCAACATAATCTCCGTCCAAGCGTATTGCCTTACGCCAACGCGAAACTAGGTCATGAATGCCTCGTTTGTACCAAGTTTTGTCCTGCTCGCGTAGCCATTTTTTAACTGCACGGATCACATCCTCATCATTGTCAAAGTGTGTCCCACGCAGGAATTTTTTGAGTGGTCCAAACAGATGGAAATCTGAGGGAGCCAGATCAGGGCTGTAAGGAGGATGGGGCAGCACAGTCCAACCAAATTTGTTGATTGCTTCCCGTGTTACCAGACTTGTGTGAGGGTGTGCATTGTCATGTTGAAGCAACAAATCTGCAGATGGCTTATTAGGCCGAACTCTGTGGAACCGATTTTTGAGTTTTGTCAGTGTATTGATGTAAGCTGTCGAGTTGATTGTCTCACCTCTTGTCATTACATCAACAAGAATCACACCATCAATGTCCCAGAAGACAGTGATCATCTCCTTTCCGGCTGATGGAGATGTTTTGAATTTTTTCTTTTTGGTGACTGCGGATGATGCCATTCCATTGACTGCATTTTTGTTTCAGGCTCATAATAATGTGCCCACGTTTCGTCACCGGTAACAATTTTTGACAAAAACATTTCTCCTTCAACACCGAAACGCTCCAACAATTCAGAACAGAATGTTTTCCTTTGAACTCTGTGATCATTTGTTAGGCACAGAGGAACCCATCGAGCGCAAATCTTTGAATATCCGAGAGTTTTAAAAATTGCGATTGCACTTCCCTTGCTAACTGTAAGCTGCAATGCCAATTGCTGACTAGTGATACGCCTATCCTTGCGAATAATGGCATCAGCCCGGTTTAACATGTCTGTGCTGGTAGCCGAGGCAACACGTCCAGAACGCGGTAAATCATGCAGCTCCACTCGTACACTTTCTGCAGCTTTAATTCTCTGAACCCAGCGACTAACTGTGCTCCTATCGACTGCAGAACATTTGTACACTGCACACAGTCGTTTATGAATGTTTGCCACAGTTTCTTTTTCCGCAACCAGAAATTCTATGACAATTCGCTGTTTGTAACGGACATTGTTGACAAGCTCCATTTTAACGGTTCATAGATTGCGTAATATTTTTCAGAATGCTGTGCAATTTGGTGCACATAATTGGAACATATCATATTCCAAGTGTGCAAAATTTCATATTCCTATCTTTATTATTAGCCGAGAAAAAAATTGGTGTGCATTACTTTTTGACCTCCCTTTAGTATTATAGTAGCTTCTAGATATATCATCATCATCAAGTACTGGGCCTACTGGCGTAGGTAATCATGTCTCTCCACAACTTTCGATCTCGGCAGCTATTTATCATTTCTGTTGTTGACCTTCTGCCAAGCCATTCTCTTAAGCTATCTGTTATTTTTTCTCTTTGCTTCTCTCTATCTCTTCGTCCTTCAATTTTCCCAGTTGTTACAATATATTCCAGTTGTTCTCTTCTCATTACATGGCCAGAAAATGATGATTGTTTCTTCCTAATATTGGATATTAGCTCTCTTTTTGCTTCAGCCTCTTTCATAACGTTTTCATTGCGCGTTTCAGCTGTCCAAGGTATTCTCAACATTCTCCCGTAAAACCACATTTCTACAACCTCCAGTAATTTTCTTGTCTGTTATCCTATTGTCCATGAATCACATCCCTATGTTAAGACTGGTTCTACATAACAATTAGGAACAGTACTTGCTGATAAGAAATAAATCAAGACGAGAGAGAGAGAGAGAGAGAGAGAGAGAAAGAGAGAGAGAGAGAGAGAGAAAGAGATAAGGACACGTGACTAATTTAGTTTAGGATAGTCCCCTGTGAATCCGTGATGGCCAAGTGACTGCTGATCACGTGATCAGGGTTCAGTTCTTAACTATTGGCGAACCTTATATCTACTATTAATATGAAACGACTTCTGTGTTATCGCAGTTCCTGCAAATGGGCACCAACAATTTTCTCTGGGAAGTAGGACGACCTGGTGTGATATTGACCACATCAATCATAACTGTGCCAACGGTCTTTGAAAAAAAAGGGGCAATAACTCGTTCAACAAAAACACGGCCATTAACGTCATATTATCTATACGGTAGTGGAAGTAACAGATAATCTCTAAATAGTAATATTAATGCCATCAACATCTGCTCTGAAGCGGCTTTGTGAGCTGTAATTTTCTATCTTTTGACAAGTATATTATACTTGCTTGTCTTGCTTCTTCCGCTAGTCTATGGGACATCCTTGGGCAAAATAGAGTACACATCTAGCCCCACCAACGACAGGTTCACGTAAAGTCATGGGTGCTGATAGTCTTCTAAAAATGGCCATTCTGCAAAAGGATGGGGGGGGGTTTAGAAGCTGTAAGCAGAGAGAAATGGGGGGGGAGTAGGAGTTGTAAGCCGAGAGAAATGGCCATTATGCAAGGGGGGAGTAGGAGTTGTAAGCAGAGAGAAATGACCATACTGCAAGGGGGGAGTAGGAGTTGTAAACAGAGAGAAATGACCATTCTGCAAGGGGGGAGTAGGAGTTGTAAGCAGAGAGAAATGACCATTCTGCAAGGGGGGAGTAGGAGTTGTAAGGAGAGAGAAATGGCCATTCTGCAAGGGGGAGTAGGAGTTGTAAGGAGAGAAAAATGGCCATTCTGCAAGGGGGGAGTAGGAGTTGTAAGCAGAAAGAAATGACCATTCTGCAAGGGGGGAGTAGGAGTTGTAAGCAGAGAGAAATTGCCATTCTGCAAGGGGGAGTAGGAGTTGTAAGCAGAGAGAAATGACCATTCTGCAAGGGGGGAGTAGGAGTTGTAAGGAGAGAAAAATGGCCATTCTGCAAGGGGGGAGTAGAAGTTTTAAGCCGAGAGAAATGACCATTCTGCAAGGGGGGGGGGAGGGAGTAGGAGTTGTAAGCATATAGAAATGGCCATTCTGCAAGGGGGGAGTAGGAGTTGTAAGCATAGAGAAATGACTATTCTGCAAGAGGGGGGGGGGGTGAGTAGGAGTTGTAAACAGAGAGAAATGGCCATTCTGCAGGGGGGGGGGGGGGGTAGGAGTTGTAAGCAGAGAGAAATGTCCATTCTGCAAGGGGGAAGTAGGAGTTGTAAGGAGA
The DNA here is from genome assembly GCA_032433765.1 of Megaustenia siamemsis. Classification (NCBI taxonomy): domain Eukaryota; kingdom Metazoa; phylum Mollusca; class Gastropoda; order Stylommatophora; family Ariophantidae; genus Megaustenia; species Megaustenia siamemsis. The sequence continues at coordinate 27,095,373 of JAVIAB010000047.1, forward strand.
GAGAAATGGCCATTCTGCAAGGGGGTAGTAGGAGTTGTAAGGAGAGAGAAATGGTCATTCTGCAAGAGGGGAGTAGGAGTTGTAAGGAGAGAGAAATGGCCATTCTGCAAGGGGGAGTAGGAGTTGTAAGGAGAGAGAAATGGCCATTCTGCAAGGGGGGAGTAGGAGTTGTAAGGAGAGAGAAATGGCCATTCTGCAAGGGGGGAGTAGGAGTTGTAAGGAGAGAAAAATGGCCATTCTGCAAGGGGGGAGTAGGAGTTGTAAGCAGAAAGAAATGACCATTCTGCAAGGGGGGAGTAGGAGTTGTAAGCAGAGAGAAATTGCCATTCTGCAAGGGGGAGTAGGAGTTGTAAGGAGAGAGAAATGGCCATTCTGCAAGGGGGAGTAGGCGTTGTAAAGAGAGAGAAATGGCCATTCTGCAAGGGGGAAGGGGGGGGGGGTAGGAGTTGTAAGCAGAGAGAAATGGCCATTCTGCAAGGGGGGAGTAGGCGTTGTAAAGAGAGAGAAATGGTCATTCTGCAAGGGGGGTAGGAGTTGTAAGCAGAGAGAAATGGCCATTCTGCAAGGGGGGAGTAGGCGTTGTAAAGAGAGAGAAATGGCCATTCTGCAAGGGGGGTAGGAGATGTAAGCAGAGAGAAATGGCCATTCTGCAAAGGGGGGGGGGGAGTTAGGAGTTGTAAGCAGAGAGAAATGACCATTCTGCAAAGGGGGGGGGGGGTAGCAGTTGTTAGCAGAGAGAAATGACAATTCTGCGTGAGGCGGGGGGGGGGGGGGTAGGAATTGTAAGCAGAGAGAAATGACAATTCTGCGAGGGGGAGTAGGAGTTGTAAGCAGAGAGAAATGACCATTCTGCAAGGGGGGAGTAGGCGTTGTAAGGAGAGATAAATTGCCATTCTGCAGGGGGGGGGGTAAGAGTTGTAGACAGAGAGAAATTACCATTCTGCAAAGGGGGGGGGGGGTAGGAGTTGTAAGCAGAGAGAAATGACCATTCTGCGTGGAGGGGGTAGGAGTTGTAAACAGAGAGAAATGACCATTCTGCAAGGAGGGAGGGGGGGGGTAGGAGTTGTAAGCAGAGAGAAATGACCATTCTGCAAGGGGGAGTAGGAGTTGTAAGCAGAGGGAAATGACCATTCTGCAAGGGGGGAGTAGGAGTTGTAAGCAGAGAGAAATGACCATTCTGCAAGGGGAAGTAGGAGTTGTAAGGAGAGAGAAATGGCCATTCTGCAAGGGGGGAGTAGGAGTTGTAAGGAGAGAGAAATGGTCATTCTGCAAGAGGGGAGTAGGAGTTGTAAGGAGAGAGAAATGGCCATTCTGCAAGGGGGGAGTAGGAGTTGTAAGGAGAGAGAAATGGCCATTCTGCAAGGGGGGAGTAGGAGTTGTAAGGAGAGAAAAATGGCCATTCTGCAAGGGGGGAGTAGGAGTTGTAAGCAGAAAGAAATGACCATTCTGCAAGGGGGGAGTAGGAGTTGTAAGCAGAGAGAAATTGCCATTCTGCAAGGGGGAGTAGGAGTTGTAAGCAGAGAGAAATGACCATTCTGCAAGGGGGGAGTAGGAGTTGTAAGGAGAGAAAAATGGCCATTCTGCAAGGGGGGAGTAGAAGTTTTAAGCCGAGAGAAATGACCATTCTGCAAGGGGGGGGGAGGGAGTAGGAGTTGTAAGCATATAGAAATGGCCATTCTGCAAGGGGGGAGTAGGAGTTGTAAGCATAGAGAAATGACTATTCTGCAAGAGGGGGGGGGTGAGTAGGAGTTGTAAACAGAGAGAAATGGCCATTCTGCAGGGGGGGGGGTAGGAGTTGTAAGCAGAGAGAAATGTCCATTCTGCAAGGGGGAAGTATGAGTTGTAAGGAGAGAGAAATGGCCATTCTGCAAAGGGGTAGTAGGAGTTGTAAGGAGAGAGAAATGGTCATTCTGCAAGAGGGGATTAGGAGTTGTAAGGAGAGAGAAATGGCCATTCTGCAAGGGGGGAGTAGGAGTTGTAAGGAGAGAGAAATGGCCATTCTGCAAGGGGGGAGTAGGAGTTGTAAGGAGAGAAATGGCCATTCTGCAAGGGGGGAGTAGGAGTTGTAAGGAGAGAAAAATGGCCATTCTGCAAGGGGGGAGTAGGAGTTGTAAGCAGAAAGAAATGACCATTCTGCAAGGGGGGAGTAGGAGTTGTAAGCAGAGAGAAATTGCCATTCTGCAAGGGGGAGTAGGAGTTGTAAGGAGAGAGAAATGGCCATTCTGCAAGGGGGGAGTAGGCGTTGTAAAGAGAGAGAAATGGCCATTCTGCAAGGGGGAAGGGGGGGTAGGAGTTGTAAGCAGAGAGAAATGGCCATTCTGCAAGGGGGGAGTAGGCGTTGTAAAGAGAGAGAAATGGCCATTCTGCAAGGGGGGTAGGAGTTGTAAGCAGAGAGAAATGGCCATTCTGCAAGGGGGGAGTAGGCGTTGTAAAGAGAGAGAAATGGCCATTCTGCAAGGGGGGTAGGAGTTGTAAGCAGAGAGAAATGGCCATTCTGCAAAGGGGGGGGGGAGTTAGGAGTTGTAAGCAGAGAGAAATGACCATTCTGCAAAGGGGGGGGGGGGTAGCAGTTGTTAGCAGAGAGAAATGACAATTCTGCGTGAGGCGGGGGGGGGGGGTAGGAATTGTAAGCAGAGAGAAATGACAATTCTGCGAGGGGGGAGTAGGAGTTGTAAGCAGAGAGAAATGACCATTCTGCAAGGGGGGAGTAGGCGTTGTAAGGAGAGATAAATTGCCATTCTGCAGGGGGGGGGTAAGAGTTGTAGACAGAGAGAAATTACCATTCTGCAAAGGGGGGGGGGGTAGGAGTTGTAAGCAGAGAGAAATGACCATTCTGCGAGGAGGGGGTAGGAGTTGTAAGCAGAGAGAAATGACCATTCTGCAAGGAGGGAGGGGGGGGGGTAGGAGTTGTAAGCAGAGAGAAATGACCATTCTGCAAGGGGGGAGTAGGAGTTGTAAGCAGAGAGAAATGACCATTCTGCAAGGAGGGGGGGGGTAGGAGTTGTAAGCCGAGAAAGGGGTGGATGACAACATCAAAGAATGGAGAGGCCTAGATTTTTCAGAGCCACAAAGAAGAATGATAAGATTACTGTGAGGCTGGCGGGGCCCTCATGGAGAAAAGAAAAAAAAACAAGCTGCCGGGTGAAGGTGTAGGTTAATTTATCTGCCTGGTGAAGGTGTGGGGTTAATTTATCAGCCTAGTGAAGGTGTGGGGTTAATTTATCAGCCTAGTGAAGGTGT
>JAVIAB010000047.1:27103612-27138612 GCA_032433765.1 Megaustenia siamemsis
GAGAGGGACTTCGTGGTGTGAGAAAAGAGAGAATTTCGTGGTGTAAGAAAAGAGAGGAACTTTGTGGTGTGAGAAAAGAGAGGGACTTTGTGGTGTGAGAAAAGAGAGGGACTTAGTGATGTGAGAAAAGAGAGGGACTTCGTGGTGTGAGAAAAGAGGGACTTTGTGGTGTGAGAAAAGAGAGGGACTTCGTGGTGTGAGAAAAGAGAGGGACTTCGTGGTGTGAGAAAAGATAGGGACTTCGTGGTGTGAGAAAAGAGAGGGACTTCGTGGTGTGAGAAAAGAGAAGAACTTTGTCGTGTGAGAAAAGAGAGGGACTTTGTGGTGTGAGAAAAGAGAGAATTTCGTGGTGTGAGAAAAGAGAGGGACTTTGTGGTGTGAGAAAAGAGAGGATTTCGTGGTGTGAGAAAAGAGAAGGACTTCGTGGTGTGAGAAAAGAGAGGGACTTCGTGGCGTGAGAAAAGAGAGGGACTTTGTGGTGTGAGAAAAGAGAGGAACTTTGTGGTGTGAGAAAAGAGAAGGACTTCGTGGTGTGAGAAAAGAGAAGGACTTAGTGGTGTGAGAAAGAGACAGACTTTGTGGTGTGAGAAAAGAGAGGGACTTTGTGGTGTGAGAAAAGAGAGGATTTCGTGGTGTGAGAAAAGAGAGGGACTTTGTGGTGTGAGAAAAGAGAGGAACTTTGTGGTGTGAGAAAAGAGAGGGACTTTGTGGTGTGAGAAAAGAGAGGAACTTTGTGGTGTGAGAAAAGAGAGGGACTTTTTGGTGTGAGAAAAGAGAGAATTTCGTGGTGTGAGAAAAGAGAGAATTTCGTGGTGTGAGAAAAAAGAGAATTTCGTGGTGTGAGAAAAGAGAGGGACTTCGTATTGTGAGAAAAGAGAGGGACTTTGTGATGTGAGAAAAGAGAGGGACTTCGTGGTGTGAGAAAAGAGAGGGACTTTGTGGTGTGAGAAAAGAGAGGGACTTCGTGGTGTGAGAAAAGAGAGGGACTTTGTGGTGTGAGAAAAGAGAGGGACTTCGTGGTGTGAGAAAAGAGAGGGACTTCGTGGTGTGAGAAAAGAGAGGGACTTCGTGGTGTGAGAAAAGAGAGGAACTTTGTCGTGTGAGAAAAGAGAGGGACTTTGTGGTGTGAGAAAGAGAGAATTTCGTGGTGTGAGAAAAGAGAGGCACTTTGTGGTGTGAGAAAAGAGAGGTTTCGTGGTGTGAGAAAAGAGAAGGACTTCGTGGTGTGAGAAAAGAGAGGGACTTTGTGGTGTGAGAAAAGAGAGGGACTTTGTGGTGTGAGAAAAGAAAGGAACTTTGTGGTGTGAGAAAAGAGAAGGACTTCGTGGTGTGAGAAAAGAGAGGGACTTCGTGGTGTGAGAAAAGAGAGGAACTTTGTGGTGTGAGAAAGAGAAGGACTTCGTGGTGTGAGAAAAGAGAGGGACTTCGTGGTGTGAGAAAAGAGAGGAACTTTGTGGTGTGAGAAAAAAGAGGTACTTTGTGGTGTGAGAAAAGAGAGGAACTTTGTGGTGTGAGAAAAGAGAGGGACTTCGTGGTGTGAGAAAAGAGAGGTACTTTGTGGTGTGAGAAAAGAGAGAATTTCGTGGTGTGAGAAAAGAGAGGTACTTTGTGGTGTGAGAAATGAGAGAATTTTGTGGTGTGAGAAAAGAGAGGTACTTTGTGGTGTGAGAAAAGAGAGAATTTCGTGGTGTGAGAAAAGAAAGAATTTCGTGGTGTGAGAAAAGAGAAGGACTTCGTGGTGTGAGAAAAAAGAGGAATTTCGTGGTGTGAGAAAAGAGAGGATTTCGTGGTGTGAGAAAAGAGAAGGACTTCGTGGTGTGAGAAAAGAGAAGGACTTCGTGGTGTCAGAAAAGAGAGGATTTCGTGGTGTGAGAAAAGAGAGAATTTCGTGGTGTGAGAAAAGAGAAGGACTTCGTGGTGTGAGATAAGAGAGGATTTCGTGGTGTGAGAAAAGAGAGGAATTTCGTGGTATGAGAAAAAAGAGGATTTCGTGGTGTGAGAAAAGATAGTATTTCGTGGTGTGAGAAATACTTGGTATAGAATGGAACGAATTCAAAACAAACGAGGAAATTAGAGAAATCGCCAATCAACCACTAATATCTTCAGTAATAAAGAAAAGACGATGGTCATACGTTGGACATGTGATGAGAAGAGATAATAATCGAATAGCAAAGCAAGCCCTCATATGGGAAACAACAGGTAAAAGAAAAAGAGGAAGACCCAGGGAGACACTGAGAAGAACATTGATGAGAGAGGCAAGAGCAGCAGGAATCGGCTCCCTCAATGAGATAGAACTGCTTGCACAGAACAGAGACAGATGGCGAGATTTGATAAAATATCTTTAAAAGAAAACTGCTAGAACAAAAATTCATATAGGAGAAGGTGTATCTTGGTCTACGCCCTATGGGACGGTTACGGCTCGAAAGGTCAATAGAAAAGAGAAAAGAGAGTATTTCGTGGTGTAAGAAAAGAGAGGAACTTTGTGGTGTGAGAAAAGAGAGGGACTTTGTGGTGTGAGAAAAGAGAGGGACTTAGTGATGTGAGAAAAGAGAGGGACTTCGTGGTGTGAGAAAAGAGGGACTTTGTGGTGTGAGAAAAGAGAGGGACTTCGTGGTGTGAGGATAGAGAGGGACTTCGTGGTGTGAGGAAAGATAGGGACTTCGTGGTGTGAGAAAAGAGAGGGACTTCGTGGTGTGAGAAAAGAGAGGAACTTTGTCGTGTGAGAAAAGAGAGGGACTTTGTGGTGTGAGAAAAGAGAGGATTTCGTGGTGTGAGAAAAGAGAAGGACTTCGTGGTGTGAGAAAAGAGAGGGACTTCGTGGCGTGAGAAAAGAGAGGGACTTTGTGGTTTGAGAAAAGAGAGGAACTTTGTGGTGTGAGAAAAGAGAAGGACTTCGTGGTGTGAGAAAAGAGAAGGACTTAGTGGTGTGAGAAAAGAGACAGACTTTGTGGTGTGAGAAAAGAGAGGGACTTTGTGGTGTGAGAAAAGAGAGGATTTCGTGGTGTGAGAAAAGAGAGGGACTTTGTGGTGTGAGAAAAGAGAGGAACTTTGTGGTGTGAGAAAAGAGAGGGACTTTGTGGTGTGAGAAAAGAGAGGAACTTTGTGGTGTGAGAAAAGAGAGGGACTTTGTGGTGTGAGAAAAGAGAGAATTTCGTGGTGTGAGAAAAGAGAGAATTTCGTGGTGTGAGAAAAAAGAGAATTTCGTGGTGTGAGAAAAGAGAGGGACTTCGTATTGTGAGAAAAGAGAGGGACTTTGTGATGTGAGAAAAGAGAGGGACTTCGTGGTGTGAGAAAAGAGAGGGACTTTGTGGTATGAGAAAAGAGAGGGACTTCGTGGTGTGAGAAAAGAGAGGGACTTTGTGGTGTGAGAAAAGAGAGGGACTTCGTGGTGTGAGAAAAGAGAGGGACTTCGTGGTGTGAGAAAAGAGAGGGACTTCGTGGTGTGAGAAAAGAGAGGAACTTTGTCGTGTGAGAAAAGAGAGGGACTTTGTGGTGTGAGAAAAGAGAGAATTTCGTGGTGTGAGAAAAGAGAGGCATTTTGTGGTGTGAGAAAAGAGAGGATTTCGTGGTGTGAGAAAAGAGAAGGACTTCGTGGTGTGAGAAAAGAGAGGGACTTTGTGGTGTGAGAAAAGAGAGGGACTTTGTGGTGTGAGAAAAGAGAGGAACTTTGTGGTGTGAGAAAAGAGAAGGACTTCGTGGTGTGAGAAAAGAGAGGGACTTCGTGGTGTGAGAAAAGAGAGGAACTTTGTGGTGTGAGAAAAGAGAAGGACTTCGTGGTGTGAGAAAAGAGAGGGACTTCGTGGTGTGAGAAAAGAGAGGAACTTTGTGGTGTGAGAAAAAAGAGGTACTTTGTGGTGTGAGAAAAGAGAGGAACTTTGTGGTGTGAGAAAAGAGAGGGACTTCGTGGTGTGAGAAAAGAGAGGTACTTTGTGGTGTGAGAAAAGAGAGAATTTCGTGGTGTGAGAAAAGAGAGGTACTTTGTGGTGTGAGAAATGAGAGAATTTTGTGGTGTGAGAAAAGAGAGGTACTTTGTGGTGTAAGAAAAGAGAGAATTTCGTGGTGTGAGAAAAGAAAGAATTTCGTGGTGTGAGAAAAGAGAAGGACTTCGTGGTGTGAGAAAAAAAGAGGAATTTCGTGGTGTGAGAAAAGAGAGGATTTCGTGGTGTGAGAAAAGAGAAGGACTTCGTGGTGTGAGAAAAGAGAAGGACTTCGTGGTGTCAGAAAAGAGAGGATTTCGTGGTGTGAGAAAAGAGAGAATTTCGTGGTGTGAGAAAAGAGAAGGACTTCGTGGTGTGAGATAAGAGAGGATTTCGTGGTGTGAGAAAAGAGAGGAATTTCGTGGTATGAGAAAAAAGAGGATTTCGTGGTGTGAGAAAAGATAGTATTTCGTGGTGTGAGAAATACTTGGTATAGAATGGAACGAATTCAAAACAAACGAGGAAATTAGAGAAATCGCCAATCAACCACTAATATCTTCAGTAATAAAGAAAAGACGATGGTCATACGTTGGACATGTGATGAGAAGAGATAATAATCGAATAGCAAAGCAAGCCCTCATATGGGAAACAACAGGTAAAAGAAAAAGAGGAAGACCAGGGAGACACTGAGAAGAACATTGATGAGAGAGGCAAGAGCAGCAGGAATCGGCTCCCTCAATGAGATAGAACTGCTTGCACAGAACAGAGACAGATGGCGAGATTTGATAAAATATCTTTAAAAGAAAACTGCTAGAACAAAAATTCATATAGGAGAAGGTGTATCTTGGTCTACGCCCTATGGGCCGGTTACGGCTCGAAAGGTCAATAGAAAAGAGAAAAGAGAGTATTTCGTGGTGTGAGAAAAGAGAGGGATTTCAAAATGTGAGAAAAACAGAGGGATTTTATAAGCGTACAACATAAGAGAGGTTTAATATATTTTAATTTTAATGAAATAAAAAAAACATGATTTAACGCTACAGATATGAAGAAAAATGAAACATTATGACATAGTAGAAGAATTTCAGGCAATGAAATAGAAGTATTTCAAATTATGAGATTAGGAAGTTTACTATTGTTTAACAAACGATCTAAAAACATCAACTTTCATTGCATTGCCTAAAAAGAATGGTGCAGTTGAATGCAGTGATTTCAGAACAAAAAGCCTAATGAGCCAGGTAACAAAAATCTTGCTAAAAGTTATACAATACAGGGAAGGATTCGGAATAAAATCAATACTGAATTAGATGAGCAACAATTTGGATTCAGGAAAAACAGTGGCACAAAAGAAGCCATATTCAGCATGAGAACATTGATTGAAAAGTACATAGAAGTAAACAAACCAATATATGCCTGCTTTATAGACTACACCAAAGCTTTCGATAGAATACACCATAACCAACTCATAGACTGCCTAAAGGACATAAATCTAGACGACACAGACATACGACTAATATGTAATTTGTACTGGGAGCAAACAGCAATAAAAAGATATAACAAGGAGAACTCTACACCCATGGACATAAAAAGAGGAGTAAGACAAGGATGCATCCTATCACCAAGCTTGTTCAATCTATACACTGAGCAAATCTTTAAAAACATCTCAGAGATACCAGGCCTAGACATTAATCGAAAAATAATCAATAACCTAAGATATGCTGATGATACTGTTCTACTAGCAGAAAATCCTAAAGACCTACAACAATTGCTTAATGTGATAAACATAACAAGCAAAAAATATGGACTAGATATGAATATCAAAAAGACTAAAACTATGATCATAAACAAAGAAAATTCTCAAGACCTACAATTAAATATCACAGTGGAAGGAATACATCTGGAGACAGTCCAGAGCTACAACTACCTGGGAAATACTATAATCAATGATGGAAAATGCAAATTGAAATAAACAAAAGAATAGGTATTGCAAAAGGTAATTTTAATGCCATGAAAAATATACTAACAACAAAACACATATCAACAGGGCTGAAACTAAGAATGGCAAAATGTTACATCTTCTCAATATTCCTGTATGGTGCAGAAACATGGACATTAGACAAGAAAACAGAACAGAAAATTGAAGCCTTTGAAATGTGGATTTATAGAAGAATAGGTAGAATTGGATGGAAACAAAAGATAACAAACGATGAAGTTTTAAAACAACTGAAATTAAAAGAGAACTACTAAATACAATTAAGACAAGACAAATGAAATTTTTGGGGCATGTCACAACAGCCTACTGAAAGTAATATTGGAAGGAAAAATACAAGGTAAAAGAGGCAGAGGCAGACCAAGACTAACATGGACGAGTAACATCAAAAGATGGACAAGTCAATCTATGACAGCCTGCACCGTAGAAACAGAGTAGAATGGCGATACATGGTAGCCAACCTTCGTTGTGGAGAAGGCACTCGATGACGATGACTATTTTTAAATAAGAGAAGGGCTCCACATTATCCTAAAGAAGGATTAATATTACTACATAGGAGAATGGATTCACCTATAGGAGAATGGTTTCACACAGCAAGACAGAAGAATAATTTCACACTATGAAATATATATAAGATAAGGATAACAATATGTTAGAAGACACACCAGCCGAATAAAAGTAATAGTGGAAGGGAAAATACAAGGTAAAAGAGGCAGACCAAGACTAACATGAACGAGTAACACCAAAAGATGGACAAGTCAACCTATGACAATCTGCACCATCAAAGCTAGAGACAGAGTGGAATGGCGATCCATGGTAGCCAACTTTCGTTGCGGAGACGGCACTCGATGATGATGATGATGATGATGATGATGATGATGATGATGATGATGAACAATATGGAAAAAAGGATGTATCTCATATTAGGAGAGACTTTTCATCGATCGTCACGTTTCGTCACGTAAGAGATTACAGCATTGATTTCTATAACCAGCTAGACAGAGCTCAAAATGATTCATTTACTGTGCAGCTATTGCCGAGGTTAGCGTACTGGCAATCAGGGTCACAAGTGCTACATAAGTTATGCAGAACACGCCAAAAAAAGTTACATTTGTGAGGTGAAATGAAAATAGAACTAGAAACGAGCTCTCCACATTCTATAATCAGCAGATGTGGTAAGTGGTTTCCTGGTTCGTCTGAACGAATATAGGTGAGGCCATTTTTATTTACTGGTCAGGGTCGGTACGGTGATTGGAAAATATGAAACCACTAGTTAGATGAAATAGAGAGAGAGAAAGAGAAAGAGAGAGAAAGAGAGAGAGAGAGAGAGAGAGAGAGAGAGAGGGTGAATGAGGACGAAAAAGTGTATGAGAGAACGACCAAAAAAGTGGGGATGGGAATTTTTTTTTTTATTACAGAAATGAGAGGGATAAGGGAAGCTGGAAAATAAAATTAGTGAATGAAAGTAAGAATCAGAAAGTAAGGGAAATATGTAAGGAAATAAATGCGACAGTTTGAGAGAAATAGGGAGTGAAAGAGAAAAAAAAATGAGTGAAGATATAAGAGTGAGAAAAAATAAACGTGAAGGAGAGAACAAGAAAGGGGGAGTTTATGTGTGTGAGAGAGTGAATGTAAGTGAATGAGAATGAGAGTGGATGAGAGAGAGAGAGAGAGAGAGAGAGAGAGAGAGAGAGTGAAAGTAAAAGATTAAGAGGGAAAACGAGAATGAGAGTGAATTTGAGAGTTTGAGAGAACACCAAAGTAAAAAATATAATACAAGTGAGAGAATTACAAAGTAAGGGAATTACAAAGTAAGGGAATTACAAAGTAAGGGAATTACAAAGTAAGGGAATTACAAAGTAAGGGAATTACAAAATGAGGGAATTACAAAGTAAGGGAATTACAAAGTAAGGGAATAACAAAATGAGGGAATTACAAAGTAAGGGAATTACAAAGTAAGGGAATTACAAAATGAGGGAATTACAAAGTAAGGGAATTACAAAGTAAGGGAATTACAAAGTAAGGGAATTACAAAGTAAGGGAATTACACAGAGAGAGAATTACAAAGCAAGGGAATTACAAAGTGAGAGAATTACAAAGTAAGGAAGTTACACAGAGAGAGAATTACAAAATAAGGGAATTACAAAGTAAGGGAATTACAAAATGAGGGAATTACAAAATAAGGGAAATACAAAGTGAGAGAATTACAAAATAAGGGAATTACACATTGAGGGAATTACAAAGTGAGAGAATTACAAAGTGAAGTAATCATAGAGTGCGATAATTATAAAGTGTGAGAAATACAGTGAGAATTACAAAGTGTGAGAAATACAGATAGAATTACGAAGTGTGAGAATTAAAAAGTATGAGAACTAAAAAGTGTGAAAATTACAGAGCGAGAGAATTACAAAGTGTGAGAATTAGAGAGAGATATATAATTACAAAGAGAGAGAGAGAGAGAGAGAGAGAGAGAGAGAATAAGATAGTAATATCAAATGAGAGTGGGAGAGGCGATGGTAAGAGTCAATGTGAGAAGTGGGTGATATAGGCTGGGAAAGAAAGAGAGAGAGAGAGGGGGGGGGGGAGGAGAGGAATAGGCAGTGAAACAAGGCATGCAAGTGAATGAGATAGTTTTCAAGCCAGTAAAGTCAGTAATAAATGGAAAAAACGAGAATGAGTGAGAGTAAATGAAAGATTAAGGGATAGAAAGAGTAAGTGCAAGTAAGAAAGAGTGAGCGAAGAACAGATAATAAAAGAAATGTTGTGAGTGAGTGAGAGAGAGAATGAGCTGAGAAAGAAAGTGAATGGGATAGAACTAAAGTGAGTTAGCAAGCAACAAAAGTTACTAAAACATGAGTTGAAGTGAAGTGTGAATGAGAGAGTGAAAGAACGGATAGAGCTAAAGTGAGTTAGCAAGCAACAAAAGTTACTAAAACATGAGTTGAAGTGAAGTGTGAATTAGAGAGTGAAAGAACGGATAGAGCTAAAGTGAGTTAGCAAGCAACAAAAGTTACTAAAACATGAGTTGAAGTGAAGTGTGAATGAGCGAGTGAAAGAACGGATAGAGCTAAAGTGAGTTAGCAAGCAACAAAAGTTACTAAAATATGAGTTGAAATGAAGTGTGAATGAGAGAGTGAAAGAACGGATAGAGCTAAAGTGAGTTAGCAAGCAACAAAAGTTACTAAAACATGAGTTGAAGTGAAGTGTGAATGAGAGAGTGAAAGAACGGAAAGAGCTAAAGTGAGTTAGCAAGCAACAAAAGTTACTAAAACATGAGTTGAAGTGAAGTGTGAATGAGAGAGTGAAAGAACGGATAGAGCTAAAGTGAGTTAGCAAGCAACAAAAGTTACTAAAACATGAGTTGAAGTGAAGTGTGAATGAGAGAGTGAAAGAACGGATAGAGCTAAAGTGAGTTAGCAAGCAACAAAAGTTACTAAAACATGAGTTGAAGTGAAGTGTGAATGAGAGAATGAAAGAACGGATAGAGCTAAAGTGAGTTAGCAAGCAACAAAAGTTACTAAAACATGAGTTAAAGTGAAGTGTGAATGAGAGAGTGAAAGGGAGATAAACGGATAGAGATGAAGCGCGATTAGGATTATTCTTTTATAATTTGAAAGTGAACAAGTAGAGAGAAAGAGAGAGAGGGAGGGAAAGAGAGAGAATTAGAGAGGGAGGGGAAGAGAGAGAGAGGGGAAGGGAAAGAGAGAGAATTAGAGAGGGAGGGGAAGAGCGAGAGAGGAAGGGGAAGAGAGAGAATTAGAGAGGGAGGGGAAGAGCGAGAGAGGAAGGGGAAGAGAGAGAATTAGAGAGGGAGGGGAAGAGAGAGAGAGGAAGGGGAAGAGCGAGAGAGGAAGGGAAAGAGAGAGAATTAGAGATGGAGGGGAAGAGCGAGAGAGGAAGGGGAAGAGAGAGAATTAGAGAGGGAGGGGAAGAGCGAGAGAGGAAGGGGAAGAGAGAGAATTAGAGAGGGAGGGGAAGAGAGAGAGGAAGGGGAAGAGAGACAATTAGAGAGGGAGGGGAAGAGAGAGAGAGGAAGGGGAAGAGAGAGAATTAGAGAGGGAGGGGAAGAGAGAGAATTAGAGAGGGAGGGAAGAGAGAGAGAGGAGGGGAAGAGAGAGAATTAGAGAGGGAGGGGAAGAGCGAGAGAGGAAGGGGAAGAGAGAGAATTAGAGAGTGAGGGGAAGAGCGAGAGAGGAAGGGGAAGAGAGAGAATTATAGAGGGAGGGGAAGAGAGAGAGAGGAAGAGGAAGAGAGAGAATTAGAGAGGGAGGGGAAGAGAGAGAATTAGAGAGGGAGGGGAAGAGAGAGAGAGGAAGGGGAAGAGAGAGAATTAGAGAGGGAGGGGAAGAGAGAGAGAGGAAGAGGAAGAGAGAGAATTAGAGAGGGAGGGGAAGAGAGAGAATTAGAGAGGGAGGGGAAGAGAGAGAGAGGAAGGGGAAGAGAGAGAATTAGAGAGGGAGGGGAAGAGAGAGAGGAAGGGGAAGAGAGAGAATTAGAGAGGGAGGGGAAGAGAAAGAATTAGAGAGGGAGGGGAAGAGAGAGAATTAGAGAGCGAGGGGAAGAGAGAGAGGGAGGGGGAAGAGAGAGAATTAGAGAGGGAGGGGAAGAGAGAGAGGAAGGGGAAGAGAGAGAATTAGAGAGGGAGGGGAAGAGAGAGGGAGGGGAAGAGAGAGAGAGGGAGGGGAAGAGAGAGAATTAGAGAGGGAGGGGAAGAGAGAGAGAGAGGGAGGGGAAGAGAGAGAGGGGAAGGGGAAGAGAGAGAGGGGAAGGGGAAGAGAGATAATTAGAGAGGGAGGGGAAGAGAGAGAGAGGAAGGGGAAGAGAGAGAATTAGAGAGGGAGGGGAAGAGAGAGAGAGAGAGAGGAAGGGGAAGAGAGAGAAAAATAGATTGATAGTGAGTGTGTGTGACAGAGAAGACATGTATGAAAAAAAAGTATTAGAGATGGAATCATCATCAAGTACCGAGCCCGCTGGCGTAGGTGATCGTGTCTCTCCACAACTTTCGATCACGACAGTTATTTATTATTTCTGTTGTTGACCTTCTGCCAAGCCTTTCTCTTAAGCTGTCTGGTATCTTTCTCTTTGATTTCCTCTATCTCTTCGTCCCTCAATTTTTCCAGTTGTTACAATATATTCCAGCTGTTCTCTTCTCATTACATGGCTAAAAAATGATGATTGTTTCTTCATAATATTGGAAATTAGCTCTCTTTTTGCTTTGGCCTTTTTCAGAAAGTTTTCATTACTCTTCTTAGCTATCCATGGTATTCTCAACATTCTTCTGTAAAGAGATGCGATTGGAGGAAGAAAAACAGAACGTGAAACAATGAATGCGAGAAAGGACATGAAAGGCAGATGGGGAAAGACTGTAAGAGCCACTGAAAATGAATGAGAGAGATAATAACGATGACAAAAGAAGAGAGTAAGTGAGAGAGTCAAAGAGGGAGAGAAAATAAAGAAAGAGTAAATGAGAGTGTGTGATGAAAAAAAATAATAAAACAATGAGAATGGCAATGAGAAAGGAAGAGAGAGAGAGAGAGAGAGAGAGAGAGAGAGAGAAAGAGAGTGTATGTGTGTGCTGAAGAGAGAAAGTAAATGGTAGAGATATAGTTGGAGTGACTGAGAAAGTGAAAAAGAATGAGAAAGAGTGTGTATTGAGAGTGTGTAAATGGTATATGGCAGAAAGTAGTAGAAGGATAGAGTGAACACAAGAGAGAGAGAGAGAGAGAGAGAGAGAGAAAGAGAGAGTGTGTGGAGGAGAGGAGAAAGGAAGCGAGAGAGTATTGGGCTTGTGAAACTTTTAGAGGATTAAATCAAAGGGAGGGAGAAGAGAAACTTAGTAGGTTAGGTAGTTGGTTAAAGAGGAGTGAAGGAGTCAGGAAAGAGAGAAGATCCGAGACTATAGAACTTTATTGGGACAACAAAACGTGGAGAGTTAGAGAGATGGGATATATGGAAGCAATGAGGAAGAAGAGAGAGAGAGAGAGAGAGAGAGACGGTATATATGGGAGTTAAGGGGAAAAGAGAGAGAGAGAGAGATGGTATATATGGGAGTTAAGGGGAAAGAGAGAGAGAGAGACGGTATATATGGGAGTTAAGGGGAAAAGAGAGAGAGAGACGGTATATATGGGAGTTAAAGGGAAAAGAGAGAGAGAGACGGTATATATGGGAGTTAAGGGGAAAGAGAGAGAGACGGTATATATGGGAGTTAAGGGAAAAAGAGAGAGAGACGGTATATATATGGGAGTTAAAGGGAAAAGAGAGAGAGAGACGGTATATATGGGACTTAAAGGGAAAAGAGAGAGACGGTATATAAAGGGAGTTAAAGGGAAGAGAGAGAGAGAGAGAGAGAGAGACGGGATATATGGAAGTTACGAGGAAGAAAGAGAGAGAGAGAGAGAGAGAGAGAGAGAGAGAGACGGTATATATGGGAGTTAAGGGGAAAAAGAGAGAGAGACGGTATATATATATATGGGAGTTAAGGTAAAAAAGAGAGAGAGAGACGGTATATATGGGAGTTAAGGGGAAAAAGAGAGAGAGAGAGAGAGAGAGAGAGAGAGAGAGAGACGGTATATATATATATATATATATGGGAGTTAAGGTAAAAAAAAGAGAGAGAGACGGTATATATGGGAGTTAAAGGGAAAAGAGAGAGAGAGACGGTATATATGAGAGTTAAGAGGAAAAGAGAGAGAGGGACTGTATATATGGGAGTTAAGGTGAAAAAGAGAGAGAAAGAGAGACAGTATATGTGGGAGTTAAGGGAAGAGAAGAGAGAGAGAGAGAGAGAGAGAGAGACGGTATATATGGGAGTTAAGGGGAAGAGAGAGAGAGACGGTATATATGGAAGTTAAGGGGAAAAGAGAGAGAGACGGTATTTATGGGAGTTAAGGGGAAAAAGAGAGACGGTATTTATGAGAGTTAAGGGGAACAGAGAGAGAGAGAGAGAGAGAGAGAGAGAGACGGGATATATGAAAGTTATGAGGAAGAAAAAAGAGAGAGAGAGACGATATATATATATGGGAGTTAAGGGGAAAAGAGAGAGCTAGAGAGAGACGGGATATATGGGAGTTATGAGTAGAAAAAGAGAGAGAGAGAGAGAGAGAGAGAGAGAGACGGGATATATGGAAGTGTTGGGGAATAAAAGAGAGAGAGACGGGATATATGGAAGTGTTGGGGAAGAAAGGAGAGAGAGACGGGATATATGGAAGTAATGTGAAAGAAAAGAAAGAGAGAGAGAGAGAGAGAGAGAGACGGTATATATGGGAGTTAAGTGGAAGAAAAGAGAAAGAAAGAGAGAGAATAGGCACAAAAACATGGGGACTGGGGGATCTAGAGGTAAGACGTTGACCTCTGGACAGTAAGGTGGCGGGTTCATATCCCGCCAGGGGCGGTGAGAATTTTTCTCTTCGAACCCGTGATTGACGTTACGTCCCCTGGTTTCTGGGTAGGGAGATCCGATGTCTTGTTCTGTCCTGTAACGACGAGAAAAAAAAAAAAAAAGGAATTCTCGTGTACACTCACACACGTTAAAGTTACCTTGGCCGTCGAAAAAAGTAGGTCACAATGGCCGCTACCCAGGCAAACATTTTTAAGCACACCTACTCATGCCGGAGACGGATGTGCTGGGCCGAGATGCGCAGATAATCCTGGCTTTGACGTAAACTTGCGACAATGCATCCACACCCACTTAACGGGTGGACGCCAAGAAGAAGAAGAGAAGGAGGCTCAGAGACAATATAATTATGTGACACTGCGGCAAAGATGGTCTAGTTTGAATCAAAATAACGAAAACTGTTTGTTTCTGCTTTACGAATAAGACAAAGATTTAATAAATCCAAGACTTTTGAATGGAATAAGCACAGTGACTATCACACAAAAGTGTGTGTGTGTGTGTATATATATATATATATATATATATATATATATATATATATATATATATATATATATATGGCCCTTTTCGTCTTGTCAGACGGTCTAGTGGAGGCTATTGTGTATTTTTTTGAGGTTTTGTTTTTGTCGAACAGCTTCTCTCGTGGCTAATTCTACCAATGTTTGACAAACACACGCGGCCACAGAATGAACAAGTCAGGCCCACTGGTCCACAGGATTTTCCATTCTTTTTTATAAGTCTTTTCTCTTCTACGTTTTGCCTTAGCACAGTCTCAAATGATGTTGTACCGTTCCTTATACATGCTCTCCATGATGTGCGATCACTTGCCAGATGTTCCCAGTCATATACACTTATGGAGAAGTCATTCAGAGATGATTTACAGATATCTCTATATCGTAGTTTAGGTCTGCCGATTTAAGAAGATAGCCCACAACGAATGATGTCTCATTGGCTTCCAGTGCAGTTAAAGGGATCAGACAGGAATGGCCTTTTAACGTAAAATATCCTTGTAGTACAACTGTAACTCAACACCCTATTATATAACCGTAACATAATATGTTCAAGATATATTTCTGATATGGTCTTTGGCGTCTTGGTGGACTGTAGCAAGCAATCATGATAAGTCAGTAGTTTAGTACACATATTAGCGTCGTATGCTGGATGCTGCTTTGCTGAATTGCTTCTCTCGTGGCTGAATCTGCTAATATTGTACAGACAGATCCGTTTGCTTAATGAACATGATGTATTTATAGTGCCTGGCCTCATCTCCTTTCTCCAGCGCATTTTGTCATCTGAATTTTTAAATAACAACACCGCCTCGAAAGTCGCTGTGCCATTTTTGTATTTTTGTTCTCAAGAGCTACGATCTGCAGCCAGACGTTCCCAATTACTTTCACTGATAATGGACCCTCAAGATAGCCCTGCAAACATCCTTATATTTCAGCACTGGTCTTCCTTAGGTCTTCTTTTACCTTGTATTTTCCTTACTATGTTTCTTTTAGTAGGCTGCTGTGTATAATAACATGCCCCAAAAATCTAATTTGTCTTGTTTGAATTGTGTTTAGTAATTGTCTTTTCATTGTTATTTTAAGACTCCATCGTTTATTTTCTTTTCTTTCCATCCAATCCTTCCTTCCTATTCTTCTATAAATCAACAATTCAAAGGCTTCAATTTTCTGTTCTGTTTTCTTGTCTAATGTCCATGTTTCTGCACCATACAGGAATGTTGAGAAGATATACATTTTGCTATTCTTAGTTTCAGCTTTGTCTTTTGTTTTGTTTTGATGTTAGAATATATTTTTCATGACATTAAAATTACTTTTTGCCATTCCTATTGTTTTGTTTATTTCAGTTTTACATTTTCCATCACTGGTTACAGTATACCCAAAGTAGTTGTAGCTCTGAACTGTCTCCAGGTCTGTTCTTTCAACTATGATTTCCACTTGTTCTGGGTATTATCTTTGTTTTTTTTTTTATTAT
This sequence comes from Megaustenia siamemsis, assembly GCA_032433765.1. NCBI lineage: Eukaryota > Metazoa > Mollusca > Gastropoda > Stylommatophora > Ariophantidae > Megaustenia > Megaustenia siamemsis. Next base: position 27,118,890 of record JAVIAB010000047.1, read on the forward strand.
GTTTTAGTCTTTTTGATATTCATATCTAATCCGTATTTTGTGTTTGTCATGTTTATTTCATGAAGTAATTGTTGTAGATCTTTACAATTTTGTGCTAGTAATACAGTATCATCAGTATATCTTAGGTTATTGACTATCTTTCCATTAATGTTTAGACCTGGCATCTCTGTGATGTTTTTTTTAAAAGATTTGCTCAGTGATTAGATTGAACAAGCCTCATTATAGGATTACATCAACCACTTTGTTAACAGTCGTTTTCTTTCAACAAGCACGAGCCAAGTCTATGCTGTAGCATCTTTCAGTAGATGTTCCACTACAAAGTGAGATTATGTCTTCATATCATACCAGTAATATATTCGTGTGTTCAAATCTCTTCATGTGCCATGTCTTCCCTTTAGTAGTGTTAGAGGGGTTTAGTACCTTCCCCTTGTAGTGTTAGAGGGGTTTGTTACATTCCCTTTGTAGTGTTAGAGGGGTATGGTACCTTCCCCTTGTAGTGTTAGAGGGGTTTGTTACATTCCCTTTGTAGTGTTAGAGGGGTTTGGTACCTCCCCATTGTAGTGTTTGAGGGGTTTGGTACATTCCCTTTGTAGTGGTAGAGAGGTATGGTATCTCCCCCATGTAGTGGTAGAGGGGTTTGGTACATTCCCCTTGTAGTGGTAGAGGGGTATGGTATCTCACCCATGTAGTGGTAGAGGGGTATAGTACCTCCCCCTTGTAGTGGTAGAGGGGTTTGGTACCTTCCTCATTTAGTGGTAGAGGGGTTTGGTACATTCCCCTTGTAGTGGTAGAGGGTTTGGTACATTCCCCTTGTAGTGGTAGAGGGGTTTGGTATATTCCCCTTGTAGTGGTAGAGGGGTTTGGTACATTCCCCTTGTAGTGGTAGAGGAGTTTGGTACATTCCCCTTGTAGTGGTAGAGGGGTTTGGTACATTCCCCTTGTAGTGGTAGAGAGGTATGGCATCTCCCCATGTAGTGGTAGAGGGGTATAGTACCTCCCCTTGTAGCGGTAGAGGAGTTTGGTACCTCCCTCTTGTAGTGGTAAAGGGGTTTGGTACCTCTCCTTTGTAGTTTAGAGGGGTTTCGTACCTCCCACTTTGTAATGGTAGAGGGGTTTGGTACCTCCCCCTTGTAGTGGTAGAGGGGTTTGGTACCTCCCCCTTGTAGTGGTAGAGGGGATTCGTACCTCCCCCTTGTAGTGGTAAGGTGGTTTGGTACCTCCCCCTTGTAGTGGTTGACGGGTTTGGTACCTCCCCCTTGTAGTGGTAAGGTGGTTTGGTACCTCCCCCTTGTAGTGGAAGAGAGGTTTGGTACATCCCCTTTGTATTTTAGAGGGGTTTCGTACCTCCCGTTTTGTAGTGGTAGATGGGTTTAGTACCTCCCCCCTTTGTAGTGGTAGAGGGGCTTGGTACCTCCCCCTTGTTGTGGTAGAGGGGTTTCGTACCTCCCCCCTTTGTAGTGGTAGAGGTATTTGGTACCTCCCCCTTGTTGTGGTAGAGGAGTTTGGTACCTCCCTCTTGTAGTGGTAGAGGGGCTTGGTACCTTCCTCTTGTAGTCGTAGAGGGGTATGGTACCTCCCCCTTGTTGTAGTAGAGGGGTTTTGTACCTCCACCTTGTAGTGGTAGGGGGGTTTGGTACCTCTCCTTTGTAGTGGTAGAGGGGTTTGGTACATTCCTCTTGTAGTGGTAGAGGGGTTTGGTTCATTCCCCTTGTAGTGGTAGAGGGGTTTGGTACATTCCTCTTGTAGTGGTAGAGGGGTTTGGTACATTCCTCTTGTAGTGGTAGAGGGGTTTGGTTCATTCCTCTTGTAGTGGTAGAGGGGTTTGGTTCATTCCTCTTGTAGTGGTAGAGGAGTTTGGTTCATTCCTCTTGTAGTGGTAGAGGGGTTTGGTTCATTCCTCTTGTAGTGGTAGAGGGGTTTGGTTCATTCCTCTTGTAGTGGTAGAGGAGTTTGGTTCATTCCTCTTGTAGTGGTAGAGGGGTTTGGTACATTCCTCTTGTAGTGGTAGACGGGTTGGTACATTCCTCTTGTAGTGGTAGAGGAGTTTGGTTCATTCCTCTTCTGGTGGTAGAGGGGTTTGGTACCTCCCCCTTGTAGTGGTAGAGGAGTTTGGTACATTGCTCTAGTAGTGGTAGAGGAGTTTGGTTCATTCCTCTTCTGGTGGTAGAGGGGTTTGGTACCCCCCCTCTTGTAGTGGTAGAGGGGTTTGGTACCTCCCCCTTGTAGTGGTTGAGGGTTTGGTACCTTCCCCTTGTAGTGGTTGAGGGGTTTGGTACCTCCCCCTTGTAGTGGTTGAGGGGTTTGGTACCTCCCCCTTGTAGTGGTTGAGGGGTTTGGTACCTCCCCCTTGTAGTGGTAGAGGAGTTTGGTACATTCCTCTTCTGGTGGTAGAGGGGTTTGGTACCCCTCCCCTTGTAGTGGTAGAGGGGTTTTGTACCTCCCCCTTGTAGTGGTTGAGGGGTTTGGTACCTCCCCCTTGTAGTGGTAGAGTGGTTTGGTTTCCCCCCCCCCTTGTAGTGGAAGAGGGGTTTGGTACCTCCCCCTTGTAGTGGTTGAGGGGTTTGGTACCTCCCCTTGTAGTGGTTGAGGGGTTTGGTACCTCTCCCTTGTAGTGGTTGAGGGGTTTGGTACCTCCCCTTGTAGTGGTTGAGGGGTTTGGTACCTCCTCCTTGTAGTGGAAGAGGGGTTTGGTACCTCCTCCTTGTAGTGGTAGATGGGTTTCGTACCTCCCCTTTGTAGTGGTAGACGGGTTTGGTACCTCCCCTTTGTAGTGGTAGAGGGGTTTGGTACCTCCCCTTTGTAGTGGTAGAGGGGTTTGGTACCTCCCCTTTGTAGTGGTAGACGGGTTTGGTACCTCCCCTTTGTAGTGGTAGAGGGGTTTGGTACCTCCCCTTTGTAGTGGTAGACGGGTTTGGTACCTCCCCTTTGTAGTGGTAGAGGGGTTTGGTACCTCCCCCTTGTTGTGGTAGAGGGGTTTGGTACCTCCCCTTTGTAGTGGTAGAGGGGTTTGGTACCTCCCCCTTGTTGTGGTAGAGGGCTTTGGTACCTCCCCCTTGTTGTGGTAGAGGTGTTTGGTACCTCCCCCTTGTTGTGGTAGAGGGGTTTGGTACCTCCCCCTTGTTGTGGTAGAGGGGTTTGGTACCTCCCCTTGTAGTGGTAGAGGGGTTTGGTACCTCCCCCTTGTTGTGGTAGAGGGGTTTGGTACCTCCCCCCTTGTAGTGGTAGAGGGGTTTGGTACCTCCCCCTTGTTGTGGTAGAGGGGTTTGGTACCTCCCCATGGTAGTGGTATAGGGGTTTGGTTCATTCCTCTTGTAGTGGTAGTGGGGTTTGGTACCTCCCCCCTTGTAGTGGTAGAGGGGTTTGGTACCTCCCCCCTTGTAGTGGTAGAGGGGTTTGGTACCTCCCCCTTGTTGTGGTAGAGGGGTTTGGTACCTCCCCCCTTGTTGTGGTAGAGGGGTTTGGTACCTCCCCCTTGTAGTGGTAAAGGAGTATGTGTATCACATAACCGACCCCTAGAGTTGTACCAGTTGTAGAAATATTAACAGCGGGCCTCTCAAATTGGATAAGTGAAAAGTTTGGGAATATTTGGTTATATTCTTCCATACAAGAGCATTTTGGTTTCTTTCCATCATACTTTGGTAGAAAAAAAAAATTATGTTTTTTGTTTTTAACTATAAAACTGCCATCAAATATCATCAGCATACCTCAGGTTGTTTATGTTTCGAATACCACCTGGTATTGTGGGTGTGCACATTATGGAGTTTAAGCTCTTCATGTGTTTTTTTTTATGACAAGGTTTTTGTTTTTCAAAAATATGTGCATAACAATCAATACATTTAAGATTAAAAGGCAAACTACAAATCGTGAAACTCACCTAATGAGTTCCCGAAAGAGTGTTGACATCACTGCGGTCCCAACTCCGCTTCCGGCCACCAGTATCATCTCTGCTAACTCACGCTTCCGCCGGAAGTATCTGCCCACCATGATGTTTGCCGTTACTATAGTGACGCCACAACCGAGTGACATAACCACACAATGGCTGATGTACAGCTGCTCCGGCTGTGTAGAGAATGCCAGGAAGAGACATCCTAAAGCGCAGATCAGCCCACCGATAACGCCATAAAGACGGGGAGATTTTCTTCGACAGATGATAGTGACGATTGGAGCAATGAATAACGAGACTGCTATTCCCAAACTGCCAAGCCAAGCTGTGTACAAGAAAACAAGTCATTGTGTTTGCTATTATTTCTATTATACAGAATTAATTAATTGTACGATTAGTGATGTAGGCACCTTATATTTCAAAGAGCGCTAGTTTGGAAAACGTACTTGGATGGCAGTGTAAAAATGAATACCTGATAATGTCAGAGAAAGAAAGTCATCCGGTGAGATATGTCCATGAGATATCTTCTTCGACTTCGTCTTCTTCTTCTAGCTTTTCATTTCCATGTGTAGCATAATTCTTCAACAAACACTTTCCAAGTCGTTCTGTTTCTTGCCATTCTTTTAAGATCATTCCATGTCTTCCCCATCATCTTCATCTCTGCTTCTACCTGTCTTCTCCAAGAATTCATTGGTCTTCCTCTTTGTCTTTTCCCCTGGGGATTCCAAAAAAGGGCCTGTTGTGTAATACTCTCGGTAGGCTTCCACAGTGTGTGTCCTATCCAGTGCCATTGTCTTCGATGTATCTCTTTATCCATTGGCATTTGACTGGTACATTTGCAGAATTCTATGTTAGTTATTTTGTCCTGCCATTTCCATCCTTTTATCCCGCGTAAGCATCCATTAATAAAGATTATATATAATCTTGTATCTTCATGATTTCTCAATTTTGTTGGTCTCCATGTTTCACTGCCATATAATAATACTGATTTAACATCGGAGTTGAACATTTTAATTTTTGTATTTAACCTAATTTCTTTGGACTTCCATCTGTTTCCCAGTGCAACGAATGCTCCTCTTGCTTTTGATATCCTTATTTTTGCAACATTCTCTGTTCTTCCTTCTTTGTCTATTGTACTTATCAGGTGGTATATGTAAGATTGTACTCATAGTAGAGGGATTTCTCCTATTATTATTTGGTTATTGCCAAGTGCATTAATTCACATAATTTTGGTCTTATCTCTATTTATTTTCAGTAGCAGATATTGTGATCTCTCCTCAAGTATGCTCATTTTATCTTGCATCTGAAGATGGTTGTGTGATAGGACAGCTGTGTCATCAGCAAAGTCTAAATCATTAAGTTGCTTGGTCAGTGACCACTGGATTCTATTTCTGTTTTTAAATGAAACGCTCAATATTCAACTCTTCAATAACGTTCTATCGGGGATGAAATAAAAATCTGAGTCGCACACGTCGTGCGACTGCTTGACCAAGCGGCCTTTATCCCTCTGGTTCTATCGTTGCCCCCCCGACATACACCAGCAATGGTACTATGTGTCGTAAAGATAGTTTTTTTTTTTTAATAACGTTATTCGTCTGTTTTTTTTTCTTTTAATTTTCTTAGCTACAAAATAACGAGAACAGAAAGTAGGTGGTGTGTCTTGCAGCGTCATGTGGCTACTTGTGTATCCTACGATGACTTGAGGCATCATATGTATCTTATGATGACTTGTGTATCTTATGATGACTTGTGCATCTTATGATGACTTGTGGCATCTTGTGTGTATTATGATGACTTGTGAATCTTATGATGGCTTGTGCATCTCATGATGACTTGTGTATCTTATTATGACTTGTGCATCTTATGATGACTTGTGTATCTTGTGATGACTTGTGCATCTTGTGATGACTCGTGGCATCTTTTGTATCTTATGATGACTTGTGGCAACTTGTGTACTTTATGATGACTTGTGTATCTTATGGTGACTTGTGACAACTGGTGTATCTTATGGTGACTTGTGGCAACTTGTGTATCTTATGATGATTTGTGGCATCTTGTGTACCTCATGGTGACTTGTGGCAACTTGTGTACCATAAGATGACATGTGACAACTTGTGTATCTTATGATGACTTGTGGCAACTTGTGTACCTTATGATGACTTGTGACAACTTGCGGATGTTATGATGACTTGTGACAACATGTGTACCTTATGATGATTTGTGGCAACTTGTGTATCTTAAGATGACTTGTGACAACTTGTGTATCTTATGATGACTTGTGACAACGTGTGTACCTTATGATGATTTGTGGCATCTTGTGTATCTTATGGTGACTTGTAGCAACTTGTGTACCCTAAGATGACTTGTGACAACTTGTGTATCTTATGATGATTTGTAGCAACTTGTGTACCGTATGATGACTTGTGACAACTTGTGGATGTCATGATGACTTGTGGCAACTTGTGTACCTTATGCTGACTTGTGGCAACTTGTGTATCTTAAGATGACTTGTGACAACTTGTGTATCTTATGATGACTTGTGACAACGTGTGTACCTTATGATGATTTGTGGCATCTTGTGCATCTTAAGATGACTTGTGACAACTTGTGTATCTTATGATGACTTGTGACAAAGTGTGTACCTTATGATGATTTGTGGCATCTTGTGTATCTTATGGTGACTTGTGGCAACTTGTGTACCCTAAGATGACTTGTGACAACTTGTGTTTCTTATGATGATTTGTGGCAACTTCTGTACCGTATGATGACTTGTGACAACTTGTGGATGTTATGATGACTTGTGGTAATGTGTGTACCTTATGATGACTTGTGGCATCTTGTGTATCTTATTGTGACTTGTGGCAACTTGTGTACCTTATGATGAATTGTGGCAACTTGTGCACCTTATAATGCCTTGTGACAACTTGTGGATGGTATGATGACTTGTGGCAACGTGTGTACCTTATGATGACTTGTGGCATCTTGTGTATCTCATGGTGACTTGTGACAGCTTGTGTACCTTATGATGACTTGTGGCATCTTGAGTATCTTAAGATGACTTGTGACAATTTGTGTCCCTTAAGATGACTTGTGACAACTTGTGTCCCTTAAGATGACTTGTGACAACTTGTGTATCTTATGATGACTTGTGGCAACTTGTGTATCTTATGATGATTTGTGGCAACTTGTGTACCTTATGATGACTTGTGACAACTTGTGGATGTTATGATGACTTGTGGCAACGTGTGTACCTTATGATGATTTGTGGCATCTTGTGTATCTTATGGTGACTTGTGGCAACTTGTGTACCTTATGATGACTTGTGACAAATTGTGGATGTTATGATGACTTGTGGCAACATATGTACCTTGTGCTGACTTGTGGTAACTTGTGTATCTTAAGATGACTTGTGACAACTTGTGGATGTTATGATGACTTGTGGCAACGTGTGTACTTTATGATGATTTGTGGCATCTTGTGTATCTTATGGTGACTTGTTGCAACTTGTGTACCCTAAGATGACTTGTGACAACTTGTGTATCTTATGGTGACTTGTGGCAACTTGTGTACCCTAAGATGACTTGTGGCAACTTGTGTATCTTATGGTGACTTGTGGCAACTTGTGTACTTCTTATCTTCTTCATCACTTATATCTTTATAATATAAGATGTCATTATATGGCATGTGCTGAGACTGCAGTGATGGGGACTGCAGCTACCTTTATTTGTTTGGGAGATGAGAAATTAATTAGGATGATTCCACTGGCACGGGCGGTTGAGCAATTATGGATTTTAATTCGTTTGCAGTGATACAGGAGCCTTCCATAACTTATATGCATATAGGAGACAGAGTTAGACGAACATATAGGTAAGGTAATAACACAAATTTACAAGCAGACAAGTAATTGATGAGAATAAAATTAGAACGTAAAAGAATTTACAGATCGTACTCTCCTAAACTCCTTCGGTTCTAAACTTCAAAATTATCTGTGAACTTTTAAAACTAAAACAGTAAAAACTCTGTTGAAACTCTAAACTCTGTGTTTAATGACTGTTTTAAACACTGCTATAATGATTGTTTTGAAGACTGTTTTAAAGATTGTTTTAAAGACCTGTTTAAAGACTATTTTAAAAACTGTTTTAAGATTGCTTTAAATACTGTTTTAAAGACTATTATAATGAGTATTTTAAAGACCATTTGACAACTAAATTGATATTTGCTTGTGTAGCTTTTGCTCTGATACCGCCCATACCAAAGACTTATGATCACCTGATGGTGACCAGTCTTATTCTATTGATCACCTTCAGGCAAACACCTCCCTGTCATTGTATAGGGTTGTTCCAGAGTACCAGCTTGAACTTTGTCACGACATCACATAGCTTTGTGCCACGCCAATGATGCTGCTCATACTGATCTTCTAGCTGCCTAGACATCCACCATGAGCGATTCGGAATCAATTGGGTGAGCTTATCTATTGGAATGTATACATGAGCAGTAATACAGTACATCGTCATGCAGCAGTATAACTACCTGGGGTTCATCATCGATGGGCAAAGCTTGGTGGATGGGGCAGAACAGTCAGCAATGACCAACGGCCCAGAAAACGAAAACAGCAAAGTGTGTGGTACACAAGAAGCGTGTTCAGGACACAAAAGACGAATGTGGCTGACCACCGTGAAATAGATTGGAGCCTCATCACGTACTAGTCCAGAGGAAGCCAAGGAGATACATACTAACATCAAAACAAATAACACCAGGGCTAAAACTAAAATAGCAAAATGTTACATCTTCTCAATATTCCTATATGGTGCAGAAACATGGACATTAGACAAGAAAATAGAACAGAGAATTGAAGCCTTTGAAATGTGGATATGTAGAAGAATAGGTAGAATTGGATGGAAGGAAAAGAAAACAAACGATGAAGTCTTAAAACAACTAAAAATGAAAAGAGAACTACTAAGCACAATTCAAACAAGACAAATGCGATTTTGGGCCATGTTAAAAGACACATCAGCCTACTAAAAGTAATCCTGGAGGGGAAAATACAAGGTAAAAGAGGCAGAGGCAGACCAAGATTAACATGGACAAGTAACATCAAAAGATGGACAAATCAGCCTATGACAACCTGCACCATCAAAGCAAGAGACAGAGCAGAATGGCGCTCATGGTAGCCAACCTTCGTTGCGGAGACGGCACTCGATGATGATGAATACATTACAATACTGTCTTTGATTAGTCTACATTACTTACATCACACTACATTACACAACACCACAAAATATTACATGATATTATATTACACTACACTACAATACATTACACAACACTACACTACACTACACTACACTACACTACACTACACTACACTACACTACACTACACTACACTACACTATACTATATTGTATTATATTTATTATATTATATTGTATCGTATATTGTATTGTATTGTATTGTATTGTATTGTATTGTATTGTATTGTATTGTATTGTATTGTATTGTATTGTATTGTATTGTATTACATTACATTACACAATATAATATTTGTAGCCTCCATACAGTTGACTACGGATTTTGCAGCGCCCATAGAAAGTTTAATTTTTTTCTTTTCTTTCGCAGTGTATTCTCTTTTTCTATGAATCTGTCTATTTTTGTTTGAGTTGGAGGTTTAGAGTCTGTTTCCAAAAATCGCGATCTGCAGCTATTTCTTTCCAGGCTGCAGGATTTATGTTCTGGGTCTTCATGTCACGTTTAAACACGTCCATAAATCAAAGTTTTTGGCGCCTCCTAGTCCTTTTGTCATCTGCTAGTTGACCATAGAGTATGTCTTTTGGTGTGCAGTCATCTTTCATATGGTGTAAGTTGCCAAGCCAGCGTAACCTACGTTGTTCGAGCAGCAGGTAGATTATGTTCGTGAGGCCTGTGCGAGTGAAGACTTCCACGTTTGTCACTTTGCCCTTCCAGGTGATACCAAGAATGCGGTGCAGACATCGCATATAGAATGCACTTAACCTTTTCTCCTGCTTTGCATAAGTTGCCCATAATTCGCTCCCATAATGGATACTATAGGAAGGATACAAATGATGAAGGAATTGTAAACTGCGGCCTTTGTTTTAATTGTCAGTTTACTGTTTTGTCAAACACGCCTTCAAGGACGAGAAAGGTAGCAGCTTTGCCCGTCAATGATGGACCCCAGGTAGCTATACTGCTGCATGACATCAATTTTGTAGTTGTCGATAAATTTAGAAAGGTGTTGTTCCGACGTCCTGGCCGAGTATATTAGTTGTGTGGACATTTATTATTAGACCGAAGTCTCTGCAGGTATGCGAAAAATAGTTTTCATTACATTCATCATCATCATCGAGTGCCGTCTCCGCAATGAAGGTTGGAGGCCATGGATCGCTATTCCACTCTGTTTCGTGCTTTGATGGGCAGGTTGTCATAGATTGACTTGTCCATCTTATGATATTACTCGTCCATGTTAGTCTTAGTCTGCCTCTTTTACCTTTACGTTACATTGTTTTATATGTAGGAGTGACAAGACTTTAGGAATACCACATGTTTTGTTTCCTTCCCTCACTTAGGCCGCAATAAAAATGATGACCCAAAGTCAAAGGAGCCAAAAAAAGTCGTCCACGGAATGAGTTATAATGTGGATTCAACTATCCTCAACATAAAAAACCACAAAGAATATGATCTGTAGCACAAGTGGGAGCTAAAAAACAGGCACCACAGGATACGGTAATAATCCTAAAGTTCGAATCCACCCGAAATCCATGAAATCGCAAACTCTTGTATAAAAAAAAACATCACCAACGTCGCATGTCACAACCACTGCCATTTACAGTTTTATTAAAGCCGGTGAGGAAAATCCCGGAATCACCCAAAGTTTGTGACATATTCAGCTGTGCGAACTATAGACGCTGACATAATTTTAACCGAAACCGCCCCTGCTCGCAAAGCTGAAAACGTCACAAATGTTTGATGTTTTCTTCAAGCCCGCGGGCCTTATTTTTATATTACTTTGCCACCTATATTGAATACCTGCCCTCTGAGGGGGACCACCCAAAGGTTCTAACGTTTTCAGCATTGCGAACAGGGGCGATTGTGGGTAAAATGACACCAGCCGCTGATAGCTAACATAGCTGCAGACGTCACAAGTGTGTTTCCAGGAAAACTCTCTTATCCTTTCGGCTTTCAATCTTCTTCTTCTTCTTTTCTCTTTTCACTGATACCTAAAAGGTGTTGTGGTTTATATCATTTGTCGTTCTTGAGCTGCTCGAACTGTCTGAATTAGTGATTTTCTTTTGTTGTTACATGTCTCTGTCACTGCATCTATCCATCTTCTTCTGGGTCTTCCTCTTGGTCTTTTTCCATGCATTCTCGAGAAGAACGCCCTTGATGGTGATTGGTGAGGATTCATTCTGACCAGGTGGCCAAACCATTTAAGTTGTTGTTGTTCTATATATTCTTGGCAGGGTTTTGTTCCTACCATTTTTCTTATGGTTTCATTGGTATTCTATCTCTTCTTGTGTTGTTTGTTACTTTTCTCAAGCATCGCATCTCACATGTATTGATCTTTCTTAAATGTGATTTAGAAAAGGTCCATCTTTGATCTTGATGTTTAATGGGTGTCTTAATTTGCTTATTCTTATAGCCTCTGTTTTTGCTGTGTTAATTTTCATACTGTAGTTTGTGCAGCTTTTGTCTAGAGATGTTAAATGCTGTTGTAGCAGGTTTTCATCCTCATATATTAGGCATTGGTCATCTGCGAAGAGTAGCTCATTGATGCTGGAGTTTTCTACCTCTATGTTATTATTGATTTGTCCTTGTTGTTGGTTGTTTCCTGATTTATTTTGTCCATATATATGATGAAGAGGAGTGGTGAGAGGACACATCCTTGTCTTACTCCTGTTGTAACCTGAAACCATTCTGACAGACCTTCCGTTGTTCTGACGGCACTTTGACTGTTTTTATATAGTGCTATTATATTTTCTAGTAGTTGTCCTGCTACCCCGTATGTTTCTAAAGTTTGCCAAAGTTTGTTCCTGTCCACACGATCAAACGCTTTTTCCTGATCTATAAACACTATATTTAGGCTTTCAATAAAGGTGGCAATAGCCGAGGGCACAACTCAGAAGATGGAACTTAATGGTACTGACCTGTAGCAAGTTCTGAGATGGTGAACTGATCGACGATGGATAGATAAAGACTCCCGAACGCCAGGTGGAAGCCGCTACACAAGACATGCACAACAGTAGCAGCAGCGAGTACCACCCAGCCCCAGCCGCCGTCAGGATAGTAGTCACCAAAGTCCACGCGGCTCACGGGTTTAATTTCCTGTTGACAAAATGGCAGTCGACATCAGCAACAAACAGATCCGGTTTTAAGTAAAGACAGTAAAGGAAATAGACTTTAATAAACATATACGTGCATATGACTTTGGAGGGTTATTGCTATGGAAGGCCCTGGTATCAAAGCAAACGAATTAAAATTTATAATTGCTCAACCGCCAGTGCCAGTGGAATCATCCGAATGATTTTCTCATCTCCCAAACAAAGAAAGGTAGCTGTAAACCCATCATAGCAGTCTCAGCACACGCCAAAAGATATAAGGCGAAACCGCACAGAAAGTGAACACAGCCAACTGTTCCTTGACATACGATATCATCCTTCATCGTAAACAATCGGAGGCGCTGAACGGATAAGGCAGTGCCTCGCCTGCAGTGAAGCCATTCCGTTCTAAAAGCAAAGTCAAAAGGTCAATGTGCAAATTTTCTTCTTAAGTTAATTTGTATTTACCCATGTTGCTATGATCTCATTGAGGAACAAAACCAACAACACAGTTTGACGACACTTACAGGTGACAAGATCACGTCTGATAACCGGCCGTACGCTGTTTGATGTGCGACGGGGATAATCTGACGATGAACTGTGTGTCTATATGTTAGGAATTGGAGTCAACAACGATGGCCTAACATCATCAAGCGCTATACATTTTAAAAAAATACGACGATCATCATTTTCAAGAGGACGTGAACTTCCATGGTATATGGTGGATAGGCGGCGGGAACAATTGAAAGCTATGCATGAAAAGTGTTCATTGTTGCAGTTTCCTCATATTCCAAGTCCGGCTTGTTGCAGGAGCTACTGAGTTAAGTGCTCAGTGCACACCGTGAGCTGTGTGTCTCATCCGTTTTGATCATGTTTCGATATTTCAATTGTTTACGATGAATGATGACATCGCATGACAGGAAACCATTGGCTGTGTTGACTTTCTGCGCGGTTTTGCCTTATGTCTTTTGGCGTGTGCTGAGACTGCTATGATGGGGACTACAGTTACCTTTCTTTGTTTGGGAGATTTGCCCCAATCGGTTGAGAAATTATGGATCTTAATTCGTTTGCAGTGATACCGGCGCCTTCCATAAACAAATAACCAAATAACCAAACAATCGGAATATCAAAACACAATCAAAACGGCTGAAAAACACAGCTCACGGTGTGCACAGAGCACTTTAAGTAGCTCTGAAACTTTAGAGGGTTCAAGTATGTATGATATTGCACGAAGCAGCTCTGACGGTATCTGCTATGACATACAAGATTTGTCCGTCCGTCGTCCGTCCGCCTATCTGTCCATCCGTTCGTCCGTCTGTTTGGTCTATCTGTCCGTCCGTCGTCCGTTGTTTGTGTGGTCTATCTGTCCGTCCGTCTGATTGGTCTATCTGTCCGTCCGTCCGTTCGTCCGTCTGTCTGGTCTATCTGTCCGTCCGTTCGTCCGTCTGTCTGGTCTATTATATGTCCGTTCGTTCGTCCGTCTGTTTGGTCTGTCTGTCCTTCCGTTCGTCCGTCTGTCTGTTCGTCCGTCTGTCTGGTCTATCTGTCCGTCCGTCCATTTGGTCTGTCTGTCCTTCCGTTCGTCCGTCTGTCTGTTCGTCCGTCTGTCTGGTCTATCTGTCCGTCCGTCTATTTGGTCTGTCTGTCCTTCTGTTCGTCCGTCTGTCTGGTCTATCTGTCCGTCCGTCCATTTGGTCTGTCTGTCCTTCCGTTCGTCCGTCTGTCTGGTCTGTCTGTTCGTCCGTCTGTCCGACAGTTCATCCGTCTGGTTTGTCGGTCCGTCCGTTCGTCCGTCTGTCTGGTTTGTCCTGTCTGTCTGTCTGTTTGTCTGGTCCAGCCTGCCTGTCTGTGGACAGAGCAAAGGGCAGAAATTCTAGACTTTTTCAGTCCGACGATGTTTGTTATCAAGCACCAGACCTGCACAGGAACCGCATGGTATCTCACCACACGTTCTAGCTCTGAGCGAGTTGTTCAATCTCGGCGGGGCAGCTGATGTCTGATGTTGTTGCCTCTCGCCTCAGTATTTTTTTTATTCTCTAGGTCTGCCTCTTTTCATTTTACCTTCTAGTTCTCATTTGAGGATCTGCTTTGAGATTCTTTTGTCATCTCTTCTCCTCACATGAACACCTTCATCTCTTGATTCAAGATAATTTGTGAATGCACTATTATTTCTTTAATGTTGTACTAGCCATACATGCATTCTATGTTATATTTGACACTATCATCATCAAATACCGTGCCTGCTTGCATAGGTGATCATTTCTCTCCACAACTTTTGATCTCGACAGTTATTTATCATTTCCGTTGTTGACCTTCTGCCAAGGCATTCTCTTAAGCTGTCTGGTATCTTTTCTCTTTGCTTCCCTCTATCTCTTCGTCCCTCGATTTTTCCAGTTGTTACAATATATTCCAGCTGTTCCCTTCTCATTACATGGCCAAAAAATGATGATTGTTTCTTCCTAATATTGGATATCAGCTCTCTTTTTGCTTTGGCCTCTTTCAGAACGTTTTAATTACTCTACTTAGATGTCCACGGTATTCTTAAAATTCTTCTGCAAAACCACATTTCTATAGCCTCCAGTGATGTTCTTGACAGTTGTCCTATTGTCCATGATTCACATCCACATGTTAAGATTGGCTCAACATAACATTTAAGAACTGTTTTTCTTATTTGAAATACATTTGTGGGTGAGACTTTTTAGTCATGGGCTGTGGAGCCAACCATAAACAAACCCACGGAAGGCAACAGAAAACCCTCGTCGTAATTTCTTTGTACAACCAACAATCATTTAACTGTATGCTACAGTATAATTCAGCAAATATTTTACATCGAGGATTTGTTCTTAGAATTTCACAAGTAGCGCATACATTAGAAAATGTGTGTGCCGTTATTTCAAACTCAAGCATTCTGTGCGGTTTTGAAGAAACCAGAAGTTCATGACGCAAAATTGGAGACGTGAAAAGGGAGCAGGCCAAGTTTAATTTCATTCGTTTATTATAGTTCCCAATCTTTCGATAAGGCAGCATTCTGTCTTTGAGTTGAAGAATTATGTCAAGAAAAGATCTACCTTCGTTCACGAGCACGATGTCCTAGAGTTGTGTGTAGAGTTTTCTCTCTCGTAGATGGCCTTTGAGAACTACCCACATGCTTATCATATTTTTTCTTAAAAGTCTGCTCCCTGTGAAATAGTTTTCGACGTTAAGGTCCTTTGTCTCCATGTTCCCGGAGTCCTGTTTTGGTCACGTCCTTCCGGGCACACCATTTGCTATTGACAAGTTATACTCCGCCTTAAGTAACTTAGGTATATAGCCCACTACCTGCCGCTGTCCCTCCACCCTTCATTCCACTTACTGAGACATCATCATTTAATTGCGCGTCCTTTGCAGAAGCAGAACATATATCTCTCATCACAACGCGTCTGAGAGAATATCAGTTTCAAATTCAAGTCTATTTGCAGCTTGAAATCGCCTTCCTCTAGGTCTATTGTTACACACATTGGGTAAATTCAATCATTCCTGATGAATCAATCAAGCATTTAATCACCATCGATCATATGTTTAGCAATTCAACATTTCTACTGAGTCTTGTAAAGATAGCATTTACAGCAAGAGAAAATGGCACGGAAATGAACAATCAACGGCTCCACGGACAAGAAAGTAAACAAATTAATTAAAAGCTAGTTTTAAAAATCTTCAAGAAAAGTGTCAAATCAGTACAATTTTAATGCTCAGATAAGTGGACAACAGCAAAGAGAAAAATAAGTAATTATAATACAGACATCCATTAACGCGTGTTTATGTTATGTTAAAGAAAGAATGGCTCAGGCAAAAGCAGCTTTCCAAAATAAAATGATGAAGATACTGTTCAATCACATTTTTGACAACAGAAACATGAAAAAGGAGTTCTTAAATGTTATGTAGAGCCAGTTTTAACATATGGATATGAATCATGGACAATAGGACAACAGACAAAAAAGAAACACTGGAGACTGTAGAAATGTGATTTTACAGAAGAATGTTGAGAATACCATGGACAGCTAAGAAGAGTAATGAAAACGTTCTGAAAGAGACCAAAGCAAAGAGAGAGCTAATTTCCAATTATGGGAAGAAATATTCATTATTTTTTTGGCCTTGTAAAGAGAAGGGAACAGCTGGAATCTACTGTAGCAACTGGGAAAATTGAGGGATGAAAAAATAAAGGGAAGCAAAGAGAAAATACCAGACAGATTAAGAGAATGACTTGGCAGAAGGTCAACAAACATAAATTATTAATAACTGTCGAGATCGAAAGTTGTGGAGAGACATAATCACCTACGCCAGCAGGCATGTTACTTGATGATGAAAGTAAGTTAAAGAATGTCTCGTAACATATGCAGGTGAGTGAAGTATTAAATGTAGCAGGAGGCCAATATCTCAAAGTCATGACCATGCCTCCTTCCCTACAGAGCGAATAATGAACACAAGTGGATGATGACGCTGTCAAGTTTGTGCGTTACGTACACAAACACAAGAACTGCAATGAACACCCTGGGATAAGGAAAGCGAATGAGAGAGAGATAGAGAGAGGGAGAGAGAGGATGAGAGAGAGGGAGAGAGAGGAAGAGAGAGAGGGAGAGAGAGGATGAGAGAGAGGGAGAGAGAGGAAGAGAGAGAGGGAGGGATAGAGAGGGAGAGAGGGAGAGAAAGGATGAGAGAGAGGGAGAGAGAGGGAGAGAGAGGGGGGATAGAGAGGGAGAGAGGGAGAGAGCGAGGGGATAGAGAGGGAGAGAGAGAGTGAGAGAGAGAGGGAGAGAGAGAGTGAGAGAGAGGGGGATAGAGAGGGAGAGAGGGAGAGAGAGGATGAGAGAGGAAGAGAGAGTGAGAGAGAGGATGAGAGAGGGAGAGAGAGGATGAGAGAGAGGAAGAGAGAGAGTGAGAGAGAGGGGGGATAGAGAGGGAGAGAGGGAGAGAGAGGAAGAGAGAGAGTGAGAGAGAGGATGAGAGAGGGGGAGAGAGAGAGGATGAGAGAGAGGATGAGAGAGAGGAAGAGAGAGGATGAGAGAGGGAGAGAGAGGATGAGAGAGGGAGAGAGAGTGAGAGAGAGGGGGGATAGAGAGGGAGAGAGAGGATGAGAGAGGAAGAGAGAGAGTGAGAGAGAGAGGATGAGAGAGGGAGAGAGAGGATGAGAGAGCGGAAGAGAGAGAGTGAGAGAGAGGATGAGAGAGGGAGAGAGAGGATGAGAGAGAGGAAGAGAGAGGGAGAGAGAGAGAGGGAGAGAGGAAGAGAGAGAGAGGGAGAGCGAGGGAGAGACTCAGGCCGAGGTCAACCTGCTAGAACAGTAATAATACAGATGAATATTGTGGACCATATATGAGGCACTGCAAAGGATAATTACAAGAAGTGGACAAGCTTAACTTTATTGTTTCTCTACTACAGCCCATAAGGCGGTCCGCCACTGACTGTTTTGTTGATCTGTTGCTAAAGAAATAAGAAGTAAAATTATGTAAAGTGAATGGCTACATAAGAAAGAGACTCAATTGTAACCCCGTGTGAAAAGAGTGGAAATATAAAAGACCCACCTGTAAGCCTATGTAGAGTGAATGGAAATATAAGAGACCCACCTGTAAATCCATATAAAATGAATGGCAATATAAGAGGCTTACATGTAAGTCAATGTAAAGTGAATGGCAATATAGGTGACTCACCTGTAAGCCCATGTGAAGTCAATGGCAATATAGGTGACTCACATATAACCTCATGAAAGGTGAATGACATTATAGGTAAGTGACTCACCCTTAAGCCCGTGTAAGGTGAATGACAATATAGCTGACTCACCTGTAACCCCATGTAAAGTGAATCAATATAGGTGACACACCTGTAACTCCATGTAAAGTGAATGGCAATATAGATGACTCACCTGTAAGCCCACGTAAAGTGAATGGCTAGACGACTCACCTGTAAGCTCATGTAAAGTGAATGGCTAGATGACTCACCTGTAAGCTCATGTAAAGTGAATGGCTAGATGACTCACCTGTAAGCCCATGTAAAGTGAATGGCAATATAGATGACTCACCTGTAAGCCCACGTAAAGTGAATGGCTAGATGACTCACCTGTAAGCTCATATAAAGTGAATGGCTAGATGACGCACCTGTAACCCCATGAAAAGTGAATGGCAATATAGATGACACCTGTAAGCCCACGTAAAGTGAATGGCTAGATGACTCACCTGTAAGCCCATGTAAAGTGAATGGCTAGATGACTCACCTGTAACCCCATGAAAAGTGAATGGCAATATAGATGACACCTGTAAGCCCACGTAAAGTGAATGGCTAGATGACTCACCTGTAAGCCCATGTAAAGTGAATGGCTAGATGACTCACCTGTAAGCCCATGTAAAGTGAATCAATATAGGTGACTCACCTGTAACTCCATGTAAAGTGAATGGCAATATAGATGACTCACCTGTAAGCCCACGTAAAGTGAATGGCTAGACGACTCACCTGTAAGCTCATGTAAAGTGAATGGCTAGATGACTCACCTGTAAGCCCATGTAAAGTGAATGGCTAGATGACTCACCTGTAACCCCATGTAAAGTGAATGGCTAGATGACTCACCTGTAAGCCCATGTAAAGTGAATGGCTAGATGACTCACCTGTAAGCCCATGTAAAGTGAATGGCTAGACGACTCACCTGTAAGCCCATGTAAAGTGAATGGCTAGATGACTCACCTGTAAGCCCATGTAAAGTGAATGGCTAGATGACTCACCTGTAACCCCATGTAAAGTGAATGGCTAGATGACTCACCTGTAAGCCCATGTAAAGTGAAAGGCTAGATGACTCACCTGTAAGCCCACGTAAAGTGAATGGCTAGACGACTCACCTGTAAGCTCATGTAAACTGAATGGCTAGACGACTCACCTGTAACCCCATGTAAAGTGAATGGCTAGATGACTCACCTGTAAGCCCATGTAAAGTGAATGGCTAGATGACTCACCTGTAAGCCCATGTAAAGTGAATGGCTAGACGACTCACCTGTAAGCCCATGTAAAGTGAATGGCTAGATGACTCACCTGTAAGCCCATGTAAAGTGAATGGCTAGATGACTCACCTGTAACCCCATGTAAAGTGAATGGCTAGATGACTCACCTGTAAGCCCATGTAAAGTGAATGGCTAGATGACTCACCTGTAAGCCCACGTAAAGTGAATGGCTAGACGTCTCACCTGTAAGCTCATGTAAAGTGAATGGCTAGACGACTCACCTGTAAGCCCATGTAAAGTGAATGGCTAGATGACTCACCTGTAACCCCATGTAAAGTGAATGGCTAGATGACTCACCTGTAAGCCCATGTAAAGTGAATGGCTAGATGACTCACCTGTAAGCCCATGTAAAGTGAATGGCTAGATGACTCACCTGTAAGCCCATGTAAAGTGAATGGCTAGATGACTCACCTGTAAGCCCACGTAAAGTGAATGGCTAGATGACTCGCCTGTAACCCCATGTAAAGTGAATGGCTAGATGACTCACCT